>MU735792.1:0-16765 GCA_026770625.1 Nicotiana glauca
AGACACTGGCTGTATAATGCCCTGTGGTGAAGCTCCCAAACCCTTTCCGGGTAGAAATCCATTCCTTAACATCTCCGTTGCCACCATAATAGATGCGGCAGCCACCTTAGGCACAGGAACATACTCCCCTTCCGGGATTTTAGCAACTGGCACTGTATCCACAATTTGATACACCCACGGGCCTTTATCATCTTCAACTTCCACGAAGGGTGTAATAGCATTGCAAGAATTGTCCTCCCCATGGACCACGATCTCCTGCCGATCCCATTCAAATTTGACCATCTGATGCAGTGTAGATGGCACAGCTTTTGAGGCATGGATCCATGGTCGACCCAATAAAAGATTGTAAGGCACAGAAACATCAAGCACTTGGAACTCCATCGTGAATTCCACAGGTCCTATTGTGAGCTCCAGCACAATATCTCCCACTGTATTCTTCCCTCCACCATCAAATCCCCGTACACAGATACTATTCTTATGAATTCTTTCATTGTCNCCAATTAACACCCGAGTCACAACGGAATCCTCACACTTCACTGTGAGGTACAGGGCTTTATTATGCTCGGTTCCTTCCAATGGCAACTCATCATCGGAGAATGTTACCCTATTAAACTCAAAAATTTTGTTTGCAATCTTCTCAAGATGATTCACAGTAATCTTATCTGGCACATGTGCTTCATTTAAAATCTTCATCAGCGCCCGGCGATGTTCATCCGAATGGATCAGTAGAGACAATAGTGAAATTTGCGCCGGTGTTTTCCTTAATTGTTCCGCGATTGAATAGTCCTATGCCTTCATCTTTCTCAAAAATTCCTCAGCTTCTTCTTCGCTAACAGCTTTCTTTACTGGTGCTGGATTTTCTTTAGCTGCTCTAACCTTTCTTAATTCCTCAAGGGCAAAACATCTCCTTGATCTAGTCAAATCATGAGTTTTGCATACTTTATCTTTAACTTCTTTTCCCCTATACATCACACTCACCCGGTCATAATTCCACGGTACAGCCTTTTCACTAACCACAGGCAACTGAACCGCCGGTTTAATGATAACCGGTTCTGTATTAGCACCATTTACAACCAACACGGGCTTAACAATTGCTCCTGGTATTGTCACTTTAACAGGTTCTGGCTTCACTATCAACACTGGCTCATTGACCACTTGTTCCACTGTGACCAATGCTTTCCCACCGATTGATTTCTCATTTGCTTTGCTTTCACTCGCCTTAATCATCATCACCATTTGCGATGGCTTCTTGTATTCTCCCCTCTGCACTAACTCGATCATGTGAGCCTCATGATGAGTTGGTAATGGATTATGCGTGATATTGGGAGTTTTTGGAGCCTGTATTTCAATTCTCCTGGTATCAATAAGTTCCTGAATAGCAGTTTTCAGATACCAACATTTCTCTGTATCGTTCCCCGGAGCTCCTGAGCAATATTCACAACTAACTAAATGGTCCAGGTTCCTTAGTGGAGGGTTTGGTATTTTTGGCTCAATTGGGTTTAGCATTCCAAGCTGCCTCAACCTATGGAACAAGATAGTATAAGATTCTCCTAGCGGAGTGAAAGTCTTTTTCTTTTGTAATCTGTCATTCTTGGCAACGGAGTTCGGTCGGAAACCAGTTCTACCGGGATTTGTGTATGTTCTGGGAGGTGGGTATGCATTTTGGGTATGATAGGTGTTATGGGTAGTGGGTGCATGCCAGGGTGCCTGAGGTTGAGGATAAGTTTAGGCATGGTGAACTGAGAAATGGGGAACGGGAGGTGGATAGTAAGGTTGTGGTGGTCCATATGGTGTATGAGGATAGGGTTGATGATGTGGACGAGGCTGGTGATAATAGGTTGAAGGACCCCTGGACCATGTCCTAGATTCCACCACAGTAACTTCTTCTTTCCCAAAACCCCTCCAGTGCCATTCTGGATGGCTTGGGTAGTCGCTTTTATTGCATAGTAACTCATAATCTTATTTGACTTCAAACCCTCTTCTACTATGCTTCCCATCTTTACAACTTCATTGAAAGTTTTCCCCACTGCTGACACTAGATGCCCATAATAGATAGGCTCTAAAGCCTGCAAAAAATAATCCACCATCTCACCCTCTTTCATAGGTGGATCGACCCTCGCGGCCTGCTCTCTCCATCGAAATCCATATTCTCTAAAACTCTCCCCAGGTTTCTTTTCAATCTTGGTCAAAGAAAGACGATCGGGAACAATCTCCAGATTATACTGAAAATGATTTGCAAAGGCTTGGGCTAAGTCATCCCATGTATACCATCGGGTGTGATCCTGCCTAGTATACCACTCTAAGGCCGACCCACTGAGGCTCTGGCTGAAGTATGCCATTAGTAATTCATCTTTTCCTCCAGCACCCCTCATTTTACTACAAAATCCCCTCAAATGGGCCACGGGGTCACCATGACCATCATAAAGATCAAACTTTGGCAATTTAAAACCCACAGGCAGTTGGACTTCTGGAAACAGGCACAGGTCTTTATAAGCCACACTTACTTGCCCTCCAAGACCTTGCATGTTTCGGAACGATTGTTCCAGACTTTTTACTTTGCGAATCATTTCCTCCTGCTCGGGGTTCTTAGGCGGTTTCTCTTCTTCAGATATATCAATGAGAGGAGTGTAAGGGTATGGCTCATGAGGTCTAAAAGTGGGCTCGGGTGGATAGTAATGGTTTTCTTGAGTGTGGAACAAAGGTTCACTTGAAGATTTGTGTAACATGGCAGGTGGAGGAGCCACGTACACAGGAGCAACTGGTGGTGGAGGTGGTGGGATTTGCTTTGGTGGTGGAGGTGGTGGTGTTTGAGAAGTGGTTGCATAATATGGTGGATATGTAGGGTAGGCCGGGGAAGAATTTACGGTAGGAGGATCTTGTGATTGAACTGGTGGCGGGACATAGACAGGATTGGCTGGATAAGTTGGCAAGGGTTGTCCTTTTGCCCAGGCCTGGTACATTTCGGCCATTTGTTGTTTCAGCTTGTACATTTCCTCTTTCATAGCATTAACATCCACTATTTCTTCCTCCCGAACTGGGTCAACAATAGTTACTTCGATCTCTTGGCTAATCATTTTCGACATATCTTTGGAGCGGGTATTATATGGATGAGTTGCCAGAATGCCAGCTAGCTAAACCACCTGTCTGTACTCATCAACAACAACAGCGTTATTAGTGGTTAGGGCATTATCAAACAAAGGACCACATATTTGAATTTGTTCGGCCACATGCGTCATCCCGACTTTATTTATTTTCAACTATAACCTTTCTTTTATTCTTTGCCTTTTCTTTGCTTTCTTTGGCTCTTTTATATTTTTTTTATTGCGGATCTTTTTTTTTCTTTTCTTTCTTTTACTTCCCGTATTTTATTTTGTTTCTCACATTGCTATGATCGGGTCCTATGAAAATTGCCTATATATCGTGATCTTGCTTTAACCAAATAAATGCAAAAATAACAACTACAATTTTTGGAATTTTAAATTTTATTAATAGCAAACACATCTATTACAACGACATACTCTCAATGATAAACAAGACTACAGACTTCTTAATAATGAAATGCAGACTGACTAAAAATGAAAATACAGACTCAAGTAACTGACACAATGAAATACAGACTCATGAATACATTAAAGCTCCTGGTGCCCGCGGGACATCGTTCGGTCTCGCCGCGGGCCTATATGCAAGTTCCCCTTGAAGTCTGTCCAGGTCACTCATTATCTGTTTCACAAATATCATCACTGAGGCAAAGAAGGTAGTCTGAGTCATATTCTCGCACATTTGGCATTTTCTGGTGATGTGGTGAGCAATAGCTAGGATTCTTTCTCTGATTATGCCTTTTTCCTGAAGTAACCGCCCTATCTGTTCGGCCCTGGCCTCCAGAGTCTGCTGATTTCTCTCCTGAAGTTGTTGTAGATCCATTTCTAATTGTGCTAAAGCTGTATAGCAGTGTTCCCTTTCAACTTTAAACTCTTTTGCTTGTTTGCTTATTTTATTTTCTGCGGTAATGACCCTTTTCCTCAATCTGGCGACCTCACTGTCATGTTCTTCTTTTAGCTGTTGAATCATGCGGGCTCGTTCTTCTGCTTTTTTAGCCAACTGTCTTCGAACCCCAGCTAGTTCCTTTTCTACTTTGTTAAGGTCAAAACTGTAATCATTTACTTTTTGCCTTAGATTGTCTATAAGCTTTGCGTCTTTGGCATTCCTAACAGGATTCTCCGCCGATATCTTCATTTTCTGGATTTGTGCTCGCAAGGCTTCATTTTCTCTGGCCAATTCCTTTTTCTCGCCCTCATCAGCCGCAGCTTGCATAGTGTTTTCAAATTTAAGATTTTGGACTTGTTTTTCCAGCTCGCTTATTTTTGCCATATACTCATTCTCTTTGGTTAGCCAATCCCACTGTTCTCTTGATGATTCAGCAAACTCTTGGATATGAGGTCTTTTAGCTGGCCTTTCATGCTCACATTCTTGCCTATACTAAGCAGATTACTCGGGCGATACTTCGCCTTTGGCCAAATCCTTTACGCAAGTGTCTGACTTCAAGTATTGACATTCATTCCAAATCTGGCGGACTTTTGCTTCAGGGAATTGTCCTTCAGGACTAATCTCAACTACCTGAGTACTAAGATCACCGTCCTTCGGCACTATCTGGCATCTTCCAAGCTGCCTCAAAACCCGAGATGGGGCATAGGGTTGAATTCTTTTGAGACCTATCAAGAGGATATGCGGCCTTGCTGCTGGCATGTATATAATTTCATTAACAGGTAGCCATCCAAGCTTCCATTCTATTTGACTAGCACTAAGGGATTAAATCCTTCTGGCAAATTGACCCCTTTAATCCTTGTGTAGAACTCTTCTATGCACGTTTTTTCTAGAGATCCATAGCTCAAAAACTGAGGGCGATGGCATAGGTGCTCGGTCATCCACATTTGCAGCAGTAGATTGCATCCCTCGAAGAAGTCTTTCCTGGCTTTACAGGCTGTAAGAGCGCGGAAAATATCGGCTAGTATCATAGGTGCAAGAGTGCTTTTGTCTTGAGTCATTAAAGTACTGACGACCCCGGCTATTTTTATGTCAATGTTTCCATCTTTCCTTGGAAATATCACCAGCCCCAGAAAAACCACCATGAAAACGACACGCCTATGATCTTCCCATTTTTGGCGGTTTCCATTACTACATATCTTGCTTTCTGAATTGTTGAATCCCCCGATATGACCATATCTATGGTATATGAAGTGTGGGGTGCAAAAGCTATTTGCCAGATCTGCGTTGTGAACCGTCCTACGTATCTTCAGAGAGTCTAAAAATCTATGCACAGCTACAATTCTTGGGGACACTAAATATTTGTCTTTTAAAGGAACCTCATCTTTCCCGATATACCCAGCCATTTCTTCTAATGTTGGAGTAAGCTCGAAGTCTGAGAAATGGAACACATTGTGTGCCGGGTCCCAACACGTCACTAATGCTCTGATAATATCTCCCCGAGGCACAATTTCTAGCAAACCGGTAAGCCCTTTCAAATATTTCTTAACTTCATCTTGCCCTTCGCTTCCTAAATCATTCCACCACAGACGTAACTCCAAAGGGATCTTGTTCATGATTGAGAAAGGTTCATTTTGAGTCGTGCTCATCCTGCACATTTATTAAGGTGATTTAATCACTTATTTATGACCTAAAAGAAAAAGACACTATATATTTTTTTTTCAATTCTAATTTCCAAAAATAAAGCCCAGTTTTGCCGATACGGCCTTTCAGCACTTCGAGGAGAAGATTTTAAGGTTGTGTCCGCTAACCGTTGGAAAATGACTTAGGATGGTCGTTTTTGCACAAACAACCTTCCGGCGCCCTTTTGGGGCATTCAGCTTATTTTTCAACAAGAATGACGTCACCCGACTTATTGGATAAAAATTAAAATTTTGGTATTTTTGGCTATTTTTGCAAAAGGGGTGGTTGGACCCGATGAGGGTTGCCTACGTATCTCACATCCGGTGAGAATCAAACCAGCGTAGTTTGGGCAAATTAACGAACTATTTTAAAACAAGACTCTTTTTCATTTTTATTTTTTGCATTTCAAAAGTAAATAACAAAACTACAAAAGCAATACTCTTTTTCATTTTCATTTTTCATGGCAAGACAAACCATTTTCCTTATCTACTTTTGAAAACAAGACAAAATAACGACTTTTTTTCCTTTTTTTTTATTTTCAACAAACAATAAAACAGCCTAATTTTCCCAAACTAAAATAAAGACTCTTTTTCTTTTCTTTTTCTGCGAACAATTTCCAAAAATAAAGAATTTTTTTTTCCTATTTTTCCTTTGCTTTTAGTAAACCAAACATTTCCATTTTTTTTTTTTTTTTTTTTCGAAATTTCGGCAGAGTTTCGACAGCATTTGGGCATCGGTTTTTCTAAAACTAAACAATTAATTCTTTACACTGCTATTTCTCTCTTTTTCTCTTTTTCTCAATTTCACAAAATTTTTGATGTTTAAAAGTCGGTCAGCATGCGGGCCCGAGACAAATAAATGCAACACGTAAAAATGCATCATGGTGGTCATTTCATATCCGGGTACCTGTCCTAGACGGACCCAACCCCTGTGTTGAGTCCCCTAAGTCATACGTGATGCAAATAAACGTCCCTATTCTAAGTTCAAAACCTGGTTATGTGTTCTAGACTGTGTACCCGAGCGGACAACTCGAGTCGAGGAGGGGGCTACGTACCGGAGACCCGCGGGATCGTCCGGCTTAGTAACTTGTTCGGCCTCTTTCTTATTTCAAGGTATGACACTAACAGAATAGGGAGTCTCAACCAGTAAGCACATCCCCAGAGGTGAGAAGAGAAAGGTTTCGGCACAGTTTTATATATACAGTTCAAATAATATCAAAGTGGCAAAGCATTTAGCACATGTAGGAAAATCAGATAAAGCCTAATACAACAATTATTCTAAGCTCGAATTCTTAAACCCTGAACCAAAGTTCTGGGTAAAAGTTGCGCGCCGCATCGGTATTATACTGATATTGAGGCCGAGAGCCTGGTTGGTGCAACTAGATGGCTTGATTATTTGCGCTTGGGATGTAGGAGCCCCTCCGGAGTCTGTACACGCCCCTAGTGAGCGCCGTCGACGTTAAATGGATCGGGTTGTACGCCACAGCGTATGCATTGCAGTCATGCATTGATATTTATCTGATTTTACTTGTCATAGTATTTCAGTAGTTTATTTCTTCGGTGTGTTGCTTCATGATTAAATGATCTGTACTGCCAGTTATAGCTTTTTTTTTTTATTCCATGATTTCTTACTCTTAGCCTTTATTTATATTTATTACTCACTGGGTCGGAGTACTCACATTACTCCTTGCACCTTGCGTGCAGATTCAGGTACCCCACAAGCTGAGTGAGTATTTGTTTAGCAGCACAGTAGCATTCGGGAGTATCGAAGTAGTTGCATGGTGTTCGCAGCCTTGATCTCTCCCTTCTCTCCATATCTTTTATTCCGCATTTCTTAGACAGACTTGTAGTAGGTTGACATTCTGTATTAGAGGCTTATATTCGTGACACTGGATCCTATTTAGGGCTATGTTTTAGTATTTTGTTAAACTTCCGTATATTCCATCGTTATTTCTAGACTTTTGATAAAATGTCTTAGTAATTATTGCCTGTGCTTTGCATCTATGATCTGTTTAAGTTGGGAAATATTAATGATAGGTCGGGCTTGTCTAGCAGTGTGTTGGGCCCATCATGATCGGGGTTGGGCTCATGACAATAAAATGATCATAAATTCCTCACATGATATCAAACTTGATGATTTCTGCTGCTAAGATGGTTTAGTCGAAACACGAATCAAAAGCCGTTTGCTCAATATTGTAACCTTTATGCTCAAAGCAATGTCGAAACACTACTAAAATATTTGGTTTTGGCGACGAATAAATTCTGTAGCTAAATAAAAAAATCCGTCCCTAATCTTATTTAGCGACATATTATCAAGAAATTTTGCTAGCTACGGGTGATTTAGCAATAGATTAGCGACGATGTTCGTAGATAATTCCAGTTTTTTTAGTAGTTAACCGAAAACAATCACCATACAACCCAAACTTATCCAAAACTCATCGGAATTGAACCAAACTTTGTGGACATGTCCAAAATCATAATACAAACTTATTGGAATACGTAAAATCCGATTCCGAGTCCGTTTACCTAAAAGTCAAACCTTAGTAAACTCTTCCAACTTAAAGCTTTTAAAACAAGAATTATTCTTCCAAAGCAATCCCGGACCGCTCGAAAATTAAAACCAACTATACACACAAGTCATAATACATAATATAAATCTACTCAAAGTCTTAAACCACTAAATGGAATGCTAAAGCACAAAATGATCGGTCGGATCGTTACATTCTCCCACACTTAAACATATGTTCGTTCTCACACGTGCCAAGAGTCATTCCAAAGACATCAAATCGTTATATACCCTTACTATACACATAATCATGGGTGATCCCACGTCACGCCTATCCATATAAGCCCAACAACACCACCTAACAGAGAATCCTTACTTCAACCTTTGTCCATAAACCTTAAAACTCAATTCCCCAACATCTACAACTCATTATATGATCCAATTCTTGCATTTATGCACCGTAAAACTCTAATTAAGCTGCATCAATCCAAAATCATATCTTAAGTCATCATTAATCACATGAAATACTACATAACTCAAATACTCATAACAATAACTTCCGACCGAATAGTTGCTCAATAACCAACCCGACACTAAAAACAAATCACATATATCAAAATTTGCTCCATTCGGGTGGGTGCATATACCCAAGCGACTAGTTTCTATGATTAATGACAAATAAAAGAATGAACTCATATCACAATGATTAACCTTTACAAGGAACATATATTATGCAGGAAGGTTTTCTATTGGGCTTGGGCTTGTGTATTTGAACAAACGAACTAATTTGAATTGTGACATCATTTGCTATTGAATTGTGCTTGAGACTGTAACGATGTGATGTTTAACAGGAGAAACGAGGGTAAAAATTCAACGGAAATGAGAAATATGGTTTTTCCTTTCACATGGATAACATGGTAGTAGAAAATGTCTAACTAGATATTTCTGTAATTCGAAGTTATTATACTATGTATAAAAATTAAATTATGGCTTTCGCCTTCACATTACAAGAAATTCGGGATTTGGCGACCACAAAAAGCGACCCATGTTGGTCGCTATTGGCCAAAAAGCGACCAAACACACCTGGTCGATATTAAGCTGGTTCTTTTAGCTTAGGGACCATTAGCAACCAACTTTGGTCTCACGGGTAAAAGGACCTAATTTTTCAAGTAAAGCAAATAGCGACCATCCTTGGTCACTCAAATATTTTAATATTATAAATTTGGCGACCAAAGTTGGTCTCCAGATGTAAATTACGTTTTATTTTTTATTTATTACTAATCATAGTAAGCGACCAACTTTGGTCGCTATATTAATAATTTTTATAATTTTTTATTTAAATGGACGACAAAAATTGATCGCCAATGGCAAGTATTAATTTTTTTTAATTATAAGCGATCAATGTTGGTCGCCAAATTACCAGAAATTATTTTTTTTAAATAGAATAGCGACCAAGACTAGTCGTTATTGCCCAGAAAATTAATTTTTTAAGTGAAAAGCGACCAACTAGAGACCAAAATTGGTCGCTTTTCTTGGTATATTTTTGGCAGAAACTGCCTGTTTTGGCAGCTACACCACCTGCCAGCTTATACCAAATATCCTAAACAGGCATTTTATGCCAACAACAACAATACTAAAAAGCAACAAAATATAAAGATCAATAGAACTAAAATATTAAGCTAACAAAACTAAGTTAACACTTATTACAAGCTCATTCGAAAACTAGTTCTATTGTTTAGTTCAAAGTATATAAAGTACTCAAGGAGTGTTCTTTCAGCATCCTCGTTCGAAAGTTGGATTGCCTCGCCCGACTCATTAGGTGAGTGACTGTATATGAGTTTTCCCACATCAGCTGTGAATCGAACCTATAAGAAAAATTATTTTGAATTAGTATTTCAAAATTTATATAAAAGTAAATCAAAATACTTAATGAAAAGTAAAAAACTTACATGTATAGTCGAGGGACCCTCGACCCACCTTTCTGAATCAGTCTTTTTCTTCTTCTTTACAATAGAGTTTCATTGAATAGCTCATGATCTTGCTTCATTGGCATCATAAAGTTGTCTGATGGCTTTGATGATTATCCTCGGGATGAACTTGAATACAGAGAAGAACTTGGATACAGTACCTGACAAAGTGTATCTTTGATCAATTGTTGTTCTCATTAACGACAATGATGATGAGAATGCAATTGCATGTGTTTCAAATAGTGATGGTGTAGGTAGGATTTAACATTTCTTAAGTAGATAAAAGAGGTTGTAGAGGAATTCTCTGCTTCATTTTATAAGAGGAAAAGAAAGTTTAATTGATAGTGACAAGGTTGATGTGATGGAATATTTTCTGTCGGTCGTGGCAGTTCCCATAAAACAGGGATCATAAGACTCTATGATGACAATGACGAAAGGAAATTTTATTCTGAACTTTCTTCCAAGTCTGATCCGTACAAGCTTAATGGCATTGGTGATATTTCTTCGAATTCAGACAATGATTTGACTGACAAAAGTATGGAAATGCTAATAAAAAGAATTAAAGGTAAAAAAAATTTCTTGGTAGAGAAGGATGTTGAACTCTTCCAAGAAAAATATTTAACCTTTAATTCTTTTTATTAGCATTTTCATACTTTTGTCAATCAAATTATTGTCTGAATTCGAAAAAATATCACCAATTCCATTAACCTTTTACGGATCATACTTGGAAGAAAGTTGAGAATAAAACTTCCTTTCGTCTTTGTCACCATAGAATCTTATGATCCTCGTTTTATGGAAACTGCCATGACCGATGGAACACATTCCATCACCATCAACCTCGTCATTCTCAATTAAACTTTTTTTCCTCTTGTAAAATAAAATAGAGAATTCCTCTATAACCTCTTCTTGTATCTACTTAGGAAATATTAAGTTCCTACCTACACCATCACTATTTGATTCACATGCCATTGCTTTCTCATCGTCATTGTCCCTAATGAGAAGAGCAATTAAAGGCACATTCTACCGGGTACCGTGTCTTAGTTATTTTTGGTGGAAGTTCCATTGCATGTCTAATAAAGTCATCAACCCCTTCTACAAAATTCTCCCGCAATCAAAAATTTCAACATAAACCAAAATTTCAATTCATATCCTAAAGGTTCAACTCATATCCACCAAAGTTCAACTCATATGAAAAAAAGTTCAAGTCATATCCTAAAATTTTAATTTATAATCTAAAATTCCAATACATAAAACAAAATTTTAATATATAAACCAAAATTGCAATTCATATCCTAAAGGTTCAAGTCATATCCACAAAAGTTCAAGTCATATCCTAAAATTTCAATTTATAATCTAAAATTCCAATACAAAAACAAAAATTTCAATACATAAACCAAAATTTCAATACATAAACCGAAATTGCAATTCATATCCTAAAGGTTCAACTCATATCCTAAAGGTTCAAGTCATATCCACAAAAGTTCAAGTCATATCCTAAAATTTCAATTTATAACCTAAAACTCCAATATATAAACCAAAATTTTAATACATAAACCAAAATTACAATTCATATCCTAAAGGTTCAACTCATATCCTAAAGGTTCAAGTCACATCCACAAAAGTTCAAGTCATATCCTAAAATTTCAATTTATAATCTAAAATTCCAATACATAAACAAACATTTAAATACATAAACCAAAATTTCAGTACATAAACCAAAATTGCAATTCATATCCTAAAGGTTCAACTCATATCCTAAAGGTTCAAGTTATATCCACAAAAGTTCAAGTCATATCCTAAAATTTCAATTTATAATCTAAATTCCAATATATAAACCAAAATTTCAATACGTAAACCAAAATTGCAATTCATATCATAAAGGTTCAACTCATATCCTAAAGGTTCAAGTCATATCCACAAAAGTTCAAGTCATATACTAAAATTTTAATTTATAATCTAAAATTCCAATATATAAACCAAAATTTTAATACATAAACCAAAATTGCAATGCATATCCTAAAGGTTCAATTCATATCCTAAAGGTTCAAGTCATATCCACAAAAGTTCAAGTCATATCCTAAAATTTTAATTTATAATCTAAAATTCCAATATATAAACCAAAATTGCAATTCATATCCTAAAGGTTCAACTCATATCCTAAAGGTTCAAGTCATATCCACAAAAGTTCAAGTCATATCCTAAAATTTCAATTTATAATCTAAAATTCCAATACATAAACCAAAACTTCAATTCATATCCTAAAGGTTCAATTCATATCCTAAAGCTTCAATTCATATCATAAAGCTTCAATTCATATCCTAAAGGTTCAAGTCATATCCTAAAAAGTTCAAGTCATATTCTAAAATTTTAATTTATAATCTAAAATTCCAATATATAAACCAAAATTTAAATTCATATCCTAAAGGTTCAATTCATATCCAGAAAAGTTCAAGTCATATCCTAAAATTTTAATTTATAATCTAAAATTCCAATACATAAATAAAAATTTCAATTCATATCCTAAAGGTTCAACTCATATCCACAAAAGTTCAACTCATATCCACAAAAGTTCAAGTCATATCCTAAAATTTCAATTTATAATCTAAAATTCCAATACATAAACCAAAATTTCAATACATAAACCAAAATTGCAATTCATATCCTAAAGGTTTAACTCATATCCTAAAGGTTCAACTCATATCCACAAAAGTTCAAGTTATACCATAAAATTTCAATTTATAATCTAAAATTCCAATACATAAACCAAAATTGCAATTCATATCCTAAAGTTTCAACTCATATCCTAAAGGTTCAAGTCATATCCACAAAAGTTCAAGTCATATCCTAAAATTTCAATTTATAATCTAAAATTCCAATACATAAACCAAAATTTCAATTCATATCCTAAAGGTTCAATTCATATCCTAAAGGTTCAACTCATATCCACAAAAGTTCAAGTCTTATCCTAAAATTTCAATTTATAATCTAAAATTCCAATTTATAAACCAAAATTGCAATTCATATCCTAAAGGTTCAACTCATATCCTAAAGGTTCAAGTCATATCCACAAAAGTTCAAGTCATATACTAAAATTTTAATTTATAATCTAAAATTCCAATACATAAACCAAAATCCCAATTCATATCATAAATGTTCAAATCATATCCTAAAGCTTCAATTCATATCCTAAATATTCAAGTCATATCCACAAAAGTTCAAGTCGTATCCTAAATTTTCAATTTATAATCTAAAATTCCAATACATAAACCAAAATTTCAATTCATATCCTAAAGGTTCAACTCATATCCACAAAAGTTCAAGTCATATCCTCAAAATTTCAATTTATAATCTAAAATTCCAATACATAAACCAAAATTTCAATTCATATCCTAAAGGCTCAACTCATATCCTAAAGGTTTAACTCATATCCACAAAAGTTCAAGTCATATCCACGAAAGTTCAAGTCATATCCTAAAATTTTAATTTATAACTAAACTATCAAGACAATACAAAGATTCAAGGTTATAATTCAAACCTAAAAGTTAGGATTATATCCGAAAAATTTAATCCATGCCCTAAAAGTTCGATTCATAAGAACAAATCATAAACCCTAAATGTGACGACCCGGCCAGTCGTCTTAAGAATTAATGCCCCGATCCCCTATTAACTACTTCCCCTAAGTTCATTTCTACTATTTTGGTTTGTCGGGACGTTCGGTGTAGAATTTCGGAGAGTTTTGGGACACTTAGTCCCTAAATGAGAGCTTAAGTATTGAAAGTGGCCGAAGTCAGAAAAGTGTGAAGATGACCTCGGAATGGAAATCCAATGGTTCCATTAGCTTCGTTAGGTGATTTCGGGGTTGGGAGCGTATTCGGAATGTATTTTGGAGGCCCGTAACTTATTTAGGGTTGAAATGCCGAAGTTTGAATTTTGAAATTTCTGGCCTGATAGTGAGTTTTTTATCCGAGGGTCGGATTGGAATTCCGGAAGTTTTAATTGCTATGTCATGTCATTTGGGGCGTGTGTACAAAATTTCAGGTCATTCGGACGTGTTTTGGTTAGGTTTTTTTATCAGAAGTGAATGTTGATAAAATTTAAAGCTCTTAGGCTTAAATCATTGATTGATTCGGATTTCCGGTGTTGTGTAAGGTGTTTTAATGATTAGTACAAGTTTGAATACGGTATTAGGTGTTATTGGTGCTTTTGGTTGAGGTCCCAGGGGTCTCGAGATGATTTCGAATGGTTGACGGGAAAATTTGAGAAGTGTTGCAGCAGCTGAAGTTTTTCTCTTCTGGTATTTTTGCTTCTGCGGCTTGGGAACCGCAGAAGCGGCCTTGTCATCACAGAAGTGGGTTCGAGCATAATATTCAGGATCCACAGATGCGGAGGAAGATCCGCAGAAGCGGAGTCACATCTGCGACAATAGAACCGCAGAAGCGGAATTTTTTATTTTTAAATAGAACCGCAGAAGCGGCTTAGGTTCTGCAGATGCGGTCCCTTAACCGCAGAAGCGGAAATCACTGTTCAGATATAGAGATTTCGAGGGTTAGTTTTCAAAAGTTAGAAAAAAATCAAATTTGAGCTTGGGAGAGGGTGATTCTGAGTGGGTTTTGAAGAAGAGTTCATTGGGTAACGTTTCTCTAATCCCTTCTACTTATATTTCATCAATATGCAATTAAATCCATCATTAAATTCGAATTGAGAACCAAAATTGGGAAAAATTGGAAGAAACTTCTTAAACCAAATAATGGAGTTTTGAGTGGGTATTGGACCTCCGATTTGAGGGATTTTTGTATGGTTAGACTTGTGAGAGTACGAGGGTTCTGAAAATGTAAAAATTATCTGATTCCGAGACTTTGGCCTGAGGGGTATTTTGGTTATTTTACCTAATTTTGCGCCTTAACTTTGAATTAATTAGTAGAATCAGTTTCTTGCGATGTTATTTACAATGTGTAATTGAATTGAATAGATTTGGGCCATTTGGAGTCAGATACTCGTGGCAAAGGCATGGTCTCTAGTTGAGCCGGTTCGAGGTAAGTGGCTTGTCTAACCTTGTGTGGGGGACCTTTTCCCCTTAGGATTTGATATTTGGTCTTTGAGTGCCTTGTACGGGTGATGACGAGTACGTACTTGAGATAATTGTTGAAAGCCCAGTTTTTACTTAAGATATTGAGACTGAGTTTCCTTCATATTTGCCTTATTTTACTTGCAATTATATCTTGTGTTAGATTAGAAAAGCATGTTTAATTGATTCAACTTCCCTAATTGTTTAAGTTGTCTTGACCGTACTACGTGAAGCATGCTAGACTAGTACTACATGTTATTTGTCTTTTTTACTTCATTCCTAAGTATCCTCTGGTTGTGGTTGTGCATTTACATTGGGACTACGGATGTGGGATTCCGGTAGCTCTCCTCCCCCCCCCCCCCTTGTTTGTTTACTTTGGGATTACGGGTTAGATTCCCGGTAGATCCCCCTGCACTTTTACTTTGGGACTACAAGTTAGATTCCCAGTAGATCCCCCCCCCCCTCCTCGCACATTGATAGTTGGACTACGGGACGGTATCCCAGGAGATCCTTCGGATTTACACATGTGATGGACTACGGGACGGTATCGTGGGAGATCCACTAGACAGTTGAGAATAGGGCTACAGGACGGTATTCTGGGAGATCCTCATTGTTACCATTTGGTATTGAGTTGTACATATTTCGTGTTTACTATGTTCTTTGTGTAGTTGTTATTGCCCTGTTTAACCTGTCTATTCTCACTGCTGTACTGATTATTACTGTCAGTTTTCATATTGTTAATTTATATTATATTGTTTAACCTTAGTAGGGCCCTGACCTTCCACGTCACTACCCAACCAAGGTTAGGCTTGGCACTTACTGAGTACCGCTGTGGTGTACTCATGTCCCTTTTGCGCATATTTCATGTGCAGATTCAAGTACCTCTACCCAGGCGCACTATCCTCGAGGAGGAGTGTGATGACCCGACCCGTCGTCACGTGAGTTACCGCCTCGTTTCCCCCATATTATGCTTTTCTATGTTTCAATATTAGTATTTGAGGTGATCGGGTAGAATTGGATTGGTTTTAGATGGAAATGAGACACTTAGTCTCTTAAAGGGAAGCTTGTTTTGGAAACGTCAATCGGGAGTTGACTATTTAGTTAGAGGGCTCGTATGTGAATTCCGGTAATTTGGTTAGCTTCGGGGGATGATTTGTGACTTAGGAGCATGATCGGAATTGATTTTGGAGGTCCGGTGTAGAATTAGGCTTGAATTGGCGAGGTTAGTATCTTGGCGAATTCCGGTTGATAGATGAGATTTTGATCCGAGGGTCGGAACGGAATTCTGAGAGTTGATGTAGCTTCGTTAGGTGATTTTGGATATGTGTTCAAAATTTTAGGTCATTCGGACATCGTTTGGCCGGGTTTTTGATCGAATGCGAGTTTCGGAAGTTTTGGTTGAACTTAGGCTTTGATTTGAGGAAATTTGATGATTTTTGATGTTAACGATAGCAATTTGATGATTCGAGCAAGTTTGAATAAAGTAATAGATCATGTCTGTGCTTTTGGTTGAGGTCCCGGGGGCCTCGGGGTGAGTTCGAGTGGTTAAACGGAGAGTTTGGAG
>MU735792.1:18409-33749 GCA_026770625.1 Nicotiana glauca
TTTGCTGGTTCTGTCATTTTCACATCTGCGGAAAAGGGACCGCATAGGCGGTTCCACAGATGCGGCGGGGAGGTCGCAGAAGCGGTTGTAGTGGGGGCTTGACCTTTCCGCAGAAGCGGACAAGAGTCTGCATAAGCGGTCTCGCAGAAGCGAGCGGTGAGGCGCAGAAGCGGAAGGGCGGTCCATGGCAGGCTCCGCAGAAGCGGACATGGGGACTGCAAAGGCGGTTCAGCTGGTGCATTATCTGGACCGCAGAAGCGGTTGTGGCACTTAAGTGACTTCCGCAGAAGCGGAATAATTTCCGCAAAAGCGGTAACCGCAGAAGCGGTTTTGGTGCCGCAGAAGCAAAAAGGCCTGGGCAGAAGCTTTAACCTTCGCGAATTTTTGAAAGAGCATAACATTTCCACTTCGGACTAAGAGGGTTTTGGGCGATTTTTGAAGTGGGTTTCAAGGGCTATCATCAGGTATGGATTCTTGGACTTAGACTATGATATTATGGTGTATAAACATGGATTAACACTGAAAACCCAAGGAATTAAAGGTTAAAAATGGAGGTTAGGGCTTGAAACTTAAGAGAGTTAAACTAGGTATTTGAGGGGACAAATAGACTCCGATTCTTGTGAAGTTGATATGTATAGACTCGTGGCGAGACAAGGAACATTTTGGTATTAAAATTTCTGACTTTCGAGAAGTGGGCCCGGGGCTCGGGTTTTGTAAATTTCGTTATTTTTGATATTTTTTTGAGTATTTTCGATTGGGTTATATCCGTTTAGCCTATTGTAATGTATTCGTTATGGTTTTGGCCAGATTTGACACGCGAGGAGGTCGATTCGCGAGGAAAGGGCGTTGCGAGCTAGACTTGTGGCCGGTTTGAGGTGAGTAATAGATGTAGATGATGACCTGAGGGTTTGAAAGCCCGGTATATCACACTGTGATGCTATATTGAGGCGAGAGACGTACTCTATGATGAGTGCGAGGTCGTTAGTGATTGGGGACTATCGCTTAGTCTGCCCCAATTGATGTTCTATCTGGGTTCTTGACTAGAGACTGATTAGTAAACATCCTACTCGGATTTTTATGATGTATTTGGGCTGTGTGTCGATTATTTGAATCCCTTAGGGATTATTATCACTGCTTCCATGATGCTTAACATGTTATATGATTTCAGTCTTAAGTTAAATACTGTTTCGAAATTCTTAGTCACATTTCTAAGGTTTTAAGAACTTAAACTATATTTTTCTAATAATTGGAACTGAGAACTATAACTTGACTTGGCCGTGTGGCTCACATGCATATTCTGGACTGAGTATGGATCGGGCTGCACGCCGCAGCGATGATACGATGATATTGCGCTTGGGCTGTAGGAGCCCCTCCGGAGTCTGAACCCCCACAGTGAGCGCGGGTACACAAATGGATCGGGCTGCACGCCGCAGCTATCATATGCATTGCATTGCATTTGTACATTGATATTTGCCTGTCATTGTTTGTTGCCATTATACCGTTAATTGTGCTAAACTGTTGTCTGTAGCTTTGCATTGTGGTATTTCGTGTATTCTTATTCTCAGTCATTATATATGCTTATTACTCACTGAGTTGGAAGTACTCATTTTACTCCCTGCACCATGTGTGCAGATTCAGGTGTTCCAGAGGCTTCGTAGCATTGTTTCTGCTCTCCAAATTATCTCAGGGGTTGTCGAGGTAGCTGTCTGGCGTTCGCAGGACCCGACTTCTCCCCCTTATCCATTTATGTTTCCGCATCCTAGACTTATGTATTTTTGAGAATTCATTACTCAGTTGTATTTAGAGGCTCTAGACTCGTGACCCCAGGTCTTATGGGAGTTATATTGGTATTATTATGGCTTCTCCGTATTATTTCTATCTATTGTCAGAATTATTAATCTTACTAACTGTTAAAAATATCTAAATTACTGGTGATGAGTTTTCATACTCGGGTTGAGAGTGTTACAATGGTCGGGCTTGCCTAGCAATTGTGTTGGGTGCCATCACGATTGGGGTTGGGGTCGTGACAAGTTGGTATCAGAGCCTAAGTTACTAGGCCTCACGAGTCATGAGCCGATTTATTAGAGTCTCGCGGATCGGTACGGAGACGTCTGTATTTATCCTCGAGAGGCTGCAGAACCTTTAGAAAACACTTAATATTCTCGAAATTCTTGTCGTGCGGCTTTGTTGATCCGAGAACTAAATTTTTGTATTCTATTCTCTCGCAGATGGCGAGAACCCATGCTACCGGACGTGGCGGACGACCACCATTACCACCACTAGAGGCCGTGGGCGCAGCCGTTGTTGTGGTCGAGGCAGAGCAGCAGGGGCAGCACCTGTTGACCCACCAGTTGCCCGCTCAGGACCAGCCTCCAGCTGTAGATGCTCCAGCAGCACCTGTTCAGGCACCGGTAGTGCCTATTGTGATTCCTGGTCTGCAGGAGGCTTTAGCTCAGATCCTATCCGTCCGTACTGGCCTGGCTCAGGCAGTCTCAGCCTCTACTATCGCAGCTACCTCACAGACTGGGGATGGTCATAAGAACCCCGCTGGTCGCACACCTGAGTAGGTTGTTCAGGGATTGCAGACACCGGGAGCAGCCTCAGCTCAGCCAGCTGCACCGATTGCCCCAGTTGCACCAGTCGCACCAGCTCCAGATTATGTGGTTCCAGCTATGCTAGACGATGAGCAGCGTCGACTAGAGAGGTTTGGTAGACTCCAGCCTCCGACGTTCAGTGGTACTGAGGGCGAGAATGCCCAGGGATTTCTAGACAAGTTTCAGCGTATGCTTTGCACTGCAGGGATTTTGGAGTCGAGTGGAGTGGCTTTTACTACCTTCCAGTTCTCAGGGACTGCATTTACATGGTGGGAGGAATTTGAGAGGCATAGGCCTGTTAGAGCAGCGCCCTTTACTTGGCAGCAGTTCTCCACTCTCTTTCTGGAGAAGTATGTACCGTAGTCCCGCAGGGAGGAGCTGCGTCGTCAGTTTGAGTGGTTGATTCAGGGGGACATGAAAGTGACCCAGTATGAGTTGAGGTTTATGCAGTTAGCTCGGCATACTACTTGGATTATCTCGACAGATCGGGAGAGGATTAGGAGGTTCGTGGATGGCCTCAACTATCCACTTCGCATTTTGATGACTAGAGAGAGGGTTATGGCCGCTTAGTTCGAGGAGGTGGTTAACATGGCTCGACAGATTGAGATAGATCGCCATTGGGAGCATGAGGAGAGGGAGGCCAAAAAGCCTCGAGGTTCACAGTGGTGCTCCGTCTAGGGGCCAGTTCCAGCGTGGCAGAGGTTGTTCCTTCAGACCTCCTCAGTCAGGTCGCCCAGAGTACAGTGGGGCTTCTTCAGGCCATGGTCGTCAGGGATTTCAGCAGGTCCAGTCTTCACTTAGTGCCCTTCCAGATCAGAGTTCTACTCCTGCCTCTTCAGCCCAGGTTCATCTGCAGTGAGGGGTTCCCTTCAGTCCCCTTCTCCAGCACCGGGTAGTTGCTTCGAGTGCAGTGAGTTTGGCCACACGAGGAGACAGTGTCCTCGGCGTCGTGGTGGTTGGTCTCAGCAGAGGGATCAGCCCTCCTCTTCAACTCCATCTACTTCATCACCATCCCAGTCAGGTAGGGGTGGGGGCCATGTAGCTAGGGGCCGCTCTAGGGGTGGAGATCGATCTGGTGGTGGTCAGGCTCGGTTCTATGCTCTCCCAGACATGAGGGATTCCATTGCATCAGATGTTGTTATTACAGGTATTATCTCAGTCTTCCACAGGGATGCTTCTATTTTGTTTGATCCCGGATCTACATACTCTTATGTGTCTTCATATTTTGCCCATCATCTGGGTACGACCCGTGGTTGTCTTGCCTTTCCTGTGTATGTATCTACCCTGGTGGGTGATACTGTTATTGTGGATCATGTATATCGATCTTGTCTTGTGACTATTGGGGGTCTTGAGACCCGAGTTAACTTGTTATTGTTGGGCATGGTAGATTTTGATGTGATTCTGTGTATGGATTGGCTATCCTCGTACCATGCTATTCTGGAATGTCATGCCAAAATAGTTACATTGGCTATTTCGAATGTTCTGAGGATTGAGTGGCGAGGTATGACCGACTATGTTCCTAGCAGGGTGATTTCCTTCCTAAAGGCCCACCGGATGGTTGGGAAAGGTTGTCTATCGTACTTGGCTTTTATGAGAGATATTGGAGCTGAGACTCCTAGTCTTGATTCTATGCCTATTGTGAGGGATTTCCCATATGTGTTTTTAGCAGACCTGCCGGGCATGCCGCCGGATAGGGACATTTATTTCGGTGTTGATCTGGTGCCGGGCACTCAGCCTATCTCTATTCCTCCCTATCGTATGGCACCAGTAGAGTTAAAGGAGTTGAAGGAGCAGCTTCAGGAACTCCTAGATAAGGGGTTCATTCGCCCGAGTGTGTCACCGTGGGGTCCACCGGCCTTATTTGTGAAGAGAAAAGATGGCACAATGAGAATGTGCATTGACTACAGGCAGTTGAATAAGGTGATAGTGAAGAACAAGTATCCACTACCATGCATTGATGATTTGTTTGATCAGCTCCAGGGAGCAAAGGTATTCTCTAAGATTGATCTCCGTTCAGGCTATCAGCAACTGAAGATTAGGGATTCTGATATTATGGGCATTATGAGTTTCTAGTTATGTCTTTTGGGTTGACTAATGCCCCAGCCGCATTCATGCGTCTGATGAACAGCGTGTTTCGGCCGTATCTGGATTCATTTATGATTGTTTTTATTGATGACATCCTGGTGTACTCGCGTAGCCATGAGGAGCATGCTAAGCATTTGAGAGTGGTATTACAGGGATTGAGGGATCTTTATGCAAAGTTCTCCAAGTGTGAGTTCTGGCTTGGGTCTGTGGCTTTTCTGGGACACGTGGTGTCTAGTGATGGTATTCAGGTTGACCCAAAGAAGATAGAGGCGGTGTAGAGTTGGCCTAGACCGTCCTCAGCCACAGAGATTCAGAGTTTCCTCGGTTTGGCATGTTATTATCGTCGGTTCGTCCAGGGTTTTTCATCTATTGCTTCGCCCTTGACCAAGTTGACGCAGAAGGGTGTACCATTTATATGGTCGGACGAGTGCGAGGAGAGCTTTGACAAGATCAAGACAGCTTTGACCACAACTCCAGTGTTAGTTTTGCCATCAGCTTCAGGTTCTTATACCGTGAATCATGATGCTTCGAGAGTTGGGATCGGATGTGTGTTGATGCAGGAGGGTAGAGTTATTGCATATGCTTCTCTCCAGTTGAAGCCTCATGAGAAGAACTACCCCATACATGATTTGGAGTTGGCTGCCATAGTTCATGCTTTGAAGATTTGGAGGCACTACTAATATGACGCATCTTGTGAGGTATATACTGATCATCACAGCCTTCAGCATATGTTCAAACAGAAGGATCTTAATTTGAGGCAGTGGAGATGGCTTGAGTTACTCAAGGACTATGATATTACCATTTTGTGTCATCTGGGAAAGGCCAATGTAGTGGCCGATGCTTTGAGCCGGAAGGCGGTGAGTATGGGTAGTTTAGCGTACATTCCAGTTGGGGAGAGGCCCTTTGCAGTTGATGTCCAGGCTTCGGCCAATCGGATGGTGAGGCTAGATATTTCGGAGCCTAGTTGGGTATTGGCTTGTGTGGTTTCCCGATCTTCCTTGTATGACCGCATCAGAGAGCGCCAGTATGATGATCCGTATTTGCTTGTCCTTAAGGATAGGGTTCAGTATGATGATGCCAGGGATGTGACTATTGATAGTGATGGTGTGTTGAGGATGCAGAGCTCGATTTGCGTGCCCAATATGGATGGGCTTTGGGAGTTAATATTGGAGGAGGCCCACAGCTCGCGGTATTCTATTCATCCAGGTGCCGCGAAGATGTATCAGGATTTGAGACTGTATTACTGGTGGAGGAGAATGAAGAAGGATATTGTGAATCATTTAGCTCGGTGTCATAACTGTCAGCAGGTCAAGTATGAGCATCAGAGGCCAGGTGGTGTACTTCAGCGCATGGATATCCCCGAGTGGAAGTGGGAGAGGATTACTATGGATATTGTGTGTGGTCTCCTTCGGACAGCAAGAAAGTTTGATTCGATTTGGGTGATTGTGGATCAGCTGCCCAAGTCTGCGCAATTTATTCCGGTGTGTACTACCTATTCTTCGGAGCGATTAGCAGAGATTTTTATCCTGGAGATCGTACGGTTGCATGGGGTCCCAGTTTCCAGTATCTCAGATAGGGGTACTCAGTTTACTTCCCAGTTTTGGAGGACTTTTTAGCGAGAGTTGGGAACATAGGTAGAGTCGAGCACGACGTTTCATCCTCAGGCGAACGGGCAATCCGAGCGTACTATTCAGATATTGGAGGACATGTTGCGTGCCTGTGTTATTGATTTTGGAGGATATTGGGCGGATTTCTTGCCACTTGCAGAGTTTGCCTACAACAACAGCTATCAGTCCAGCATTCAGATGGCACCATATGAGGCCTTATATGGGAGGCGGTGTAGATCTCCGGTTGGTTGGTTTGAGCCCGGCGAGGCTAGGCTATTAGGGACAGAGTTGGTCCAGGATGCCTTAGATAAGGTGAAAGTGATGCAATAGAGACTTCATACAGCTCAGTCGCGTCAGAAGAGTTATGCGGACAGGACGGTTCAAGATGTATCTTACATGGTGGGCAAGAAGGTCTTGTTGAAGGTTTTGCAAAGGATATAGCTTCAGTGAAGGTGCAATGGAGAGGTCGGCCTGTGGAGGAGGCTACTTGGGAGACCGATCAGGTGATGCGGAGCAGATATCCTCACCTATTTGAGGCTTTAGGTATGTTTCTTGACCCGCTCGAGGACGAGCGTTTGTTTTAGTTGGGGAGGATATGACGACCCGGCCCATCATCACATGAGTTACCGCCCCGTTTCCCCCATATTATGCTTTTCTATGTTTCAATATCAGTATTTGAGGTGATCGAGTATAATTGGATTGGTTTTAGATGGAAATGAGACACTTAGTCTCTTAAAGGGAAGCTTGTTTTGGAAAAGTTAACCGGGAGTTGACTATTTAGTTACAGGGCTTGGATGTGAATTCTGGTAATTCGGTTAGCTTCGGGGGATGATTTGTGACTTAGGAGCGTGATCGGAATTGATTTTGGAGGTCAGGTGTAGAATTAGGCTTGAATTGGCGAGGTTAGTATCTTGGCGAATTCTAGTCTATAGGTGAGATTTTGATCCGAGGGTCGGAATGGAATTCCGAGAGTTGTTGTAGCTGTTTTAGGTTATTTTGGATATGTGTGCAAAATTTCAGGTCATTCAGACATCGTTTGGTCGAGTTTTTTATCGAATGCGAGTTTCGGAAGTTTTGGTTGAACTTAGGCTTTGATTTGAGGAAATTTGATGGTTTTTGATGTTAACGATAGTGATTTGATCATTCGAGCAAGTTTGAATAAAGTAATAGATCATTTTTGTGCTTTTGGTTAAGGTCCTGGGGGCCTCGGGTTGAGTTCGGGTGGTTAAACGGAGAGTTTGGAGTTTGTTGCATGTTTTTGAATTTGCTAGTTCTGTCATTTCCGCATCTACGGAAAAGGGACCGCATAGGCAGTTCGGCAGATGCGGCGGGGAAGTCGTAGAAGTAGTTCTAGTGGGGGCTTGACCTTTCTGCAAAAGAGACAAGATTCCGCATAAGCGATCTCGCAAAAGCGAACGGTGAAGTGCAGAAGTGGAAGGGCGGTCCATGGCAGGCTCTGCAGAAGCGGACGTGGGAACCGCAAAGGCCGTTCCGCTGGTGTGTTATCTGGACCACAGAAGCTGTCCTGGCATTTAAGGGACTTCCGTAGAAGCGGAATAATTGCCGCAAAAGCGGTAACCGCAGAAGCGGTTTTGGAGCCGTAGAAGCGAAAAGGCCTGGGCAGAAGCTTTAACCTTCGCAAATTTTTGAAAGAGCATAACATTTCCACTTCGGACTAAGAGGTTTTGGGCGATTTTTGAAGAGGGTTTCAAGGGCTATCATCGGGTATGGATTCTTGGACTTAGACTATGATATTATGGTGTATAAACATGGATTAACACTGAAAACCCAAGGAATTAAAGGTTAAAAATAGAGGTTAGAGCTTGAAACTTAAGAGAGTTAAACTAGGAATTTGAGGGGTCAAATAGACTCCGATTCTTGTGAAATTGATATCTATAGACTCGTGGCGAGACAAGGAACATTTTGGTAAAAACATTTCTAACTTTCGAGAAGTGGGCCCGGAGCTCGGGTTTTGCAAATTTTGTTATTTTCGATATTTTTATTGAGTCTTTTCGATTGGTTTATAGCACCTTAGACTATTGTAATGTATTCGTTATGGTTTTGGCCAGATTCGACGCGCGAGGAGGTCGATTCGCAAGGAAAGGGCATTGCGAGCTAGACTTGTGGCCGGTTTGAGGTGAGTAATAGATGTAGATGATGACCTGAGGGTTTGAAACCCCAGTATATCACACTGTGATGCTATATTGAGGCGAGACGTAGTTTATGACGAGTGCGAGGTCGTTAGTGATTGGAGAATATGGCTTAGTCTGCCCCGATTGATGTTCTATCTGGGTTCTTGACTAGAGACTGATTAGTAAACATCCTACTCGGATTTTTATGATGCATTTGGGCTGTGTGCCGATTATTTGAATCCCTTAGGGATTATTATCTCTGCTTCCATGATGCTTAACATGTTATATGATTTCAGTCCTGAGTTAAATACTGTTTCGAAATTCTTAGTCACATTTCTAAGGTTTTAAGAACTTAAACTATATTTTTCTAATAATTGGAACTGAGTACTATAACTTGACTTGGCCGTGTGGCTCACATGCATATTCTGGACTGAGTGTGGATCGGGCTGCACGCCGCAGCGATGATACGATGATATTGCGCTTGGGCTGTAGGAGCCCCTCCGGAGTCTGAACCCCCACAGTGAGTGCGGGTACACAAATGGATCGGGCTGCACACCGCAGCGGTCATGTGCATTGCATTGCATTCGTACATTGATATTTGCCGGTCATTGTTTGTTGCCATTATACCGTTAATTGTGCTAAACTGTTATCTGTAACTTTACATTGTGGTATTTCGTGTATTCTTATTCTTAGTCATTATATATGCTTATTACTCACTGAGTTGGAAGTACTCATTTTACTCCCTGCACCATGTGTGCAGATTCAGGTATTCCGGAGGCTTCGTAGCGTTGTTGCCTATCATTGTTTGTTGCCATTATACCGTTAATTGTGCTAAATTGTTGTCTGTAGCTTTACATTGTGGTATTTCGTGTATTCTTATTCTCAATCATTATATATTCTTATTACTCACTGAGTTGGAAGTACTCATTTTACTCCTTGCACCATGTGTGCAGATTCAGGTATTCCGGAGGCTTCGTAGCGTTGCTGCTGCTATCCAGATTATCTCAGGAGTTGTCGAGGTAGCTGCCTGGCGTTCGTAGGACCTGACTTCTCCCCCTTATCCATTTATGTTTCCGCATCCTAGACTTATGTATTTTTGAGAATTCATTACTCAGTTGTATTTAGAGGCTCTAGACTCGTGACCCCAGGTCTTATGGGAGTTATATTGGTATTACTATGGCTTCTCCGTATTGTTTCTATCTATTGTCAGAATTATTAATCTTACTAACTGTTAAAAATATCTAAATTACTGGTGATGAGTTTTCATACTCGGGTTTAGAGTGTTACAATGGTCGGGCTTGCCTAGCAATTGTGTTGGGCGCTATCACGACCGGGGTTGGGGTCGTGACACGGAGAGATCTAGCGAAGACTTTGAGGTATATCTACCGTGTCCGCAGACCTAGAGTCTCTATTCTTTTCCAGCTTTAGTAGTTGATCTATCTTCTTTTTTTCAGTTGTTTAGACATTCTGGAGTTAGAGCAGCGTATTACATTTCTATTAACATGTGGTTCCCGTGAGTTTTCGGGTTTTGGGATGAGATGTTAGACTTCCGCACTTTATTTTTTTGAGTTGTATATGCCAAGTGGCACTTATATACCGTTTCCTTCTAATTTTTCCTTGTTTAATTAAATGTTTTCGTAAGTTATATTACTTTTTGCATTGTTAGGCTTACCTAGTCGTAGGGACTAGGTGTTATCACGACATGTTCACGGAGGGCGAACTGGGGTCCTGACAAGTTCGTATCAGAGCTCTAGGTTCATAGGAGTCACGGAACACAGGCCGGTTTTTTAGAGTCTCGATGATCGGTACGGAGACGTCTGCGCTTATCTACGAGAGGCTATGTAACTATTTAGGAAAAACCTTCATTTCATTTGAATTCCTTGTCGTGCGATATTTTTGACATCAATTCTAAACTTCTGACTTCTATTCTCTCACAGATGGTGAGGACATGTGCTACTCGAGATGATCAGGAACTCATGCCCCCTACTGCAGCCGTTAGAGGCCGGGGCTGGGGGAAAGGTCGAGGACGCGTACGTGGTGCAGCCAGAGCACCTGCGCGAGCTGTCGCCGAGGCACCACCAGCAGATCAAACTGGAGCTCAGGCACCTGGCATGCCTACTACTGCCACTACTACTCCAGCTCTCCAGGAGACTTTGGCTCAATTCATGAGTATGTATACCACCTTGGCTCAGGCAGGGTTGCTTCCCCTTACTGCAGCCACATCCCAGGCCAAGGGAGTAGCACAGACTCCCGCCGTCCGCACACTTGAGCGGCGAGTGCAGGTTGAGCAGGCTCCCGAGATTAATCCCGTACCGCCTGTAGTGCCAGTTCAGCATGAGGACGGGTCAGCTGCTTCATAGGACGAGCAGCGGAGACTTAAGAGGTTTAAGAAGTATGATCCCCCAGTATTCAGTAGATTATCATCAAATGATGCCGTGGGATTTCTAGAGGTGTGTTACCATATTCTTTGCACTATGGGCATAGTGGAGTCCAGCGAGGTTTCTTTTACTGCTTTTCAGCTTCGAGGAGCCGCTTATGATTGGAGGCGCACTTATGAGATAGACAGTTCAGTCGATGCTACTTCAATGACTTCGACCCAGTTCTCAGATATGTTCATGAGAGAATTTGTCCCCAAAAGTCTCAAGGACGCATCGAGCGCAGATTTTGAGAATTTATGCCAGGGTGTTATGGCCGTTTTGGAGTACGCTATCTGCTATACCATATTGGCCAGGCATGCACCGGCATTGGTTGCTACAGTTTGGGAGAGAGTTCACAGGTTCATTGAGGGTCTTATCCCACCCATCAGATCTAGCATGGCTCGAGAGTTGGAGATGGACATTATCCCGGGAGATCCACTGGACAATTGAGAAAAGGGCTACATGACAGTATCCTGGGAGATCCTTATTGTTACCATTTGGTATTGAGTTGTACATATTTCGTGTTTACCCTGTTCTTTGTGTAGTTGTTATTGCCCTGTTTAACCTGTCTATTCTCACTATTATACTCGTTATTACTATCAGTTTTCATATTGTTAATTCATATTATATTGTTTAACTAGGGCCCTGACCTTCCTCATCACTACCCAACCGAGGTTAGGCTTGGCACTTACTGAGTACCGTTGTGGTGTACTCATGCCACTTCTGCGCATGTTTTTCATGTGCAGATTCAGGTACCTCCACCTAGGCGCACTATCCTCGAGGCGGACAGATCTAGCGGAGACTTCGAGGTATATCTGTCGCGTCTGCAGACTAGGAGTCTCTATTCTGTTCCAGCTTTAGTAGTTGATCTATCCTCTCTTTTTAGTTGTTTAGACATTCTGGAGTTAGAGCAATGTATTACATTTCTATTAGCCTGTGGTTCCCGTCAGTTTCTGGGTTTTGGGGATGAGATTTTAGACTTCCGCGATTTATTTTTTTGAGTTGTATATGCCAAGTGGCACTTATATACTGTTTCCTTCTAATTTTGCTTGGTTTAATTAAATGTTTCCGCAAGTTATATTATTTTCTGCATTTTAGGCTTACCTAGTCGTAGGGACTAGATTCCATCACGACATGTTCACGGAGGGCGAACGGGGGTCGTGACACTAAAAGTTTAGGAATTCTTCTCTTCTGTAATAACCCGACCGGTCATTTTTAACTTTTGCACTCTGATCGCCAGTTCTCAGACATGACTTGCCCCGTGTCATGTATTATGACTAATGTAGATCTTTGATTTTGGTTTTCAAGAAGATTTGGAATGAATTTGCAAGAACAGTTTCAGTTCAAAGCTTTGAATTTGAAAGGTTTGACCGAGAGTTGACTTATTTGTCTATGATCTCGGATTAGATTTTTTATGAATTGGTTAGCTTCGTTAGATGATTTGTGACTTAGGAGTGTGATCGGAAGTGATTTTGGAAGTCCGGTGTAGAATTAAGCTTGAATTGGCGAAGTTAGTATTTTGGTGAATTCCGGTTGATAGGTGAGATTTTGATCCGAGGGTCGGAATGGAATTTTCAGAGTTTCTGTAGCTTCGTTAAGTGATTTGGGATGTGTGTGTAAGGTTTCAGGTCATTCGGACGTCGTTTGGTTGGGTTTTTGATTGAATGCGTGTTTCGGAAATTTTAGAAGAACTTAAGTTTTGAATCCGATGTAATTTGATGGTTTTGGTGTTGTTTGAGGTGTTTTAATGATTAGAACAAGTTTGGATGATTTTATGGGTGGTGTTGGTGATTTTGGATGAGGTCACGGGGGCCTCGGGGCGATTTCGGATGGTTATCGGGAAGTTTGAACTTGTGAAGAGGGAAAAGTGTTGCTGCTTCTGGTATTTCCACTTCTGAGGAATTTGGACCGCAGAAGCGAGGTCGCATTTGTGAAAGAGAGGCCGCAAAAGCGAGATATGAACTTTAAGTGGACTTCCACAGAAGCGGGAGGTTGACCGCAGAAGTGGTACCGCTGATGCAGAATTTGAGTCGCAGAAGCGGTTCCTGGGGGACTTAGTGATTTCCGCAGAAGCGGAACTTTTGCCGCAGAAGAGGAGTCGCGGAAGCGGTTATTTAACCGCAGAAGTAGAAATGGTCTGGGCAGAAGGGTTCTTTTAAATCAATTTTTGTTCCGCAAGGCTAAGTTAATTTTCACCATTATTGAGCATCCTTGAGAGCTTTTGGACAGGAATTGAAGAGGGTTTCGATTGGGATTGATTGGACGTGAGTCCTATGACCTAAAAAAATGATTTAATTGTAGAATCAACCTACAAATTTATGAAAATTTAACAAAAAGGGGGAAGAACTAGGGCTTGAGTTTTGATATTTCAAATTGTGTTTTGATGGGTCATTTGAGCTCGAATTTGGGAGTTCTTGATATGTATAGACTCGTGGCGAGATAAGGAACCCGTTGATATGAAAATTTCTGAGTTTTGAGAAGTGGGCCCGGGGCTCGGGTTTTGCCAATTTCGAGATTTTTAATATTTTTCGATTGTTTTCGATTGGGTATAGTTCCATTGGCATATTGTGATGTATTCGTTCTGGTTTTGGATAGATTCGACGTGAGTGGAGTCTGATTTGAGAGGCAAGGGCAAAGCGAGCTAGAGTTTTGGCCGGCTTAAGGTGTGTAATGATTGTAAATAATATCCTGAGGGTTTGAAACCCTGTATTTGCACATCGTAGTGCTCTATTCAGGTGACTTGCACGCCGGAGCGTGGGATAGGGCACCATTGGGTATTGTGAATTAATCCATCCTGATTGATGAATTTACTGCGTATTTGACTTAAATTTACTTGTTATCATCATAATTTTGGCTGATTGCTATATTTGGGCTTCGTGCCAGCCATTTGAACCCTTCGGGATTTGTTGTTGATAATTCCTCACTGTTTTAATTATATACTTGAACTCAGTCACGTATTTTCCACTGTTTTAAAATTCATCCAAGTTTAATATGGCTTGAACGCTTGAAATGATATTTTCAAAAATATTTTAGGCTGAGCATCATGTTTTACTGTTGCCCGAGTGGCTTGTTGATCTTTGACTGGGTAAGGCCGAGGGCCTGTATTGTGAGGATACGTTTGGATCGGGCTGCACGCCGCAGCAGTGTTATACTGATATTGATATGAGGCTGATGGCCTAGATTGATGCCACGAGATGGCTTGATATTGCACATGGGCCGTAAGCGGACCCTTCCAGAGTGTGCACACCCCTAATGAGCGCCGTCAACGATAAATGGATCGGGCTGCACGCTGCAGCGATATGTGGATCGGGTTGCACGACGCAGCGGTACTGGTACTGTTTCATGGGTTTTCCTTGTCTCATTTGTCTACTATTATCTATTGCTGGTGCTACTCTTTGCAATATTTACGTGATATTTTGGCATTATCTGATAACTGAGTATTGTGCCCAAGGGGTGGAAATTCTGTGCTTATCTGCACTATTTGTTTTGTATTCGTTTGCGTAACCGCTGGAAAAGGGACATTTCAAAAGAGGCTTAAACTGAGTTAATATGTTTTTCTAAAGATTTCATAGCCTCACTATTTTCTAAAAAAGGTTTACGCTGCTTCTATATAGCATGATGATTTGCCATACGTGATTTATTACCGCTCAGTTGTTATTTACTTTTATTACTCACTGAGTTGGAGTACTCACTTTACTCCCTATACCTCGTGTTCAGACACAGGTATCTATTCACCCGATAGCGGGTTTTGGCCGGTTAGAGGCAGAGTTATATGAGTTGAGGAGGTGACTGCCAGCGTTCGCAATACCATTTTCCTCTCTTTTGTTCATTATTTCGGTTTTGTATATTTTAGACCTTGTAGTGGATTTATATTCTAATAGATGCTCGTGACTTGTGACACCCCGATTAAGGTTGTGTTAGGTTGTATTTCCGTTAATTAATATTGTTAAGTCATACTTAAGCTATTTATTTATGTTTAACTATTTTTGAAAAGACGAGTTGGGTTAGTTGGTTGGACTCGTCTTCACGAGAGGCACCATCATGACCAGTGCGGGGTTTGGGTCGTGACAAGTTGGTATCAGAGCCTAGGTTACTAGGTCTCACGAGTCATGAGCAGGTTTAGTAGAGTCTCGTGGATCTGTACGGAGACGTCTGTATTTATCCTCGAGAGGCTGCAGAATCTTTAGGAAAACTTTACATTCTTGAATTCTTATCGTGCGTCCTTGATTCAGCTTGAAAAGAAACTCTTGAAATTCCTTCCACGCATTTGTATGCGCGCATGACTCAGTATTGTCACACCTCCTTTTTATACCGCTATTACTACACCCCAGGAAGGGATATAATAAAAGGAAGGAGTTTTTTCCAATTTAAGGACAGTCGGAACGGGATTTATTTATTTAATTTCAGAGTCGCCACTTGGGAGAATAATGGTGTCCCAAGTCACCGGTTTAATCCCGAACCGAGGAAAGTTTGACTCTGTTACAGTCTGCGAATTAGAAATCCGG
>MU735795.1:0-15049 GCA_026770625.1 Nicotiana glauca
AAATTAATAATTGGATTTTCTAAAAGATTTAAGCTTCGTTTTCTCAAATTAATAAAGAGAAGTGACCTTTCCTGGATATTTGCTCCACGTTGCCTTCCTGACTTTTTATCTGTCTCTGTGTGTGCTGATTTTGGAACGGGCCGAACGCCTCGGCAGATTAATAGATGCATCTATAGGCGCGCCGTCGACCCTCGACAAGTGCACATTTATTTTTGTTGGATCAGGCCGTCGCCTCGGTATGATTTGCGCATGCCTGTGTTGCTGCCTGAACTTGATTAAGTTATTGTTGCCCGTTTGTATTTGGATTATGTTTTAAAGGGAAATTCGGCAAATTTTCCTATGAAAGAACTACGTGTTTATTTGTTTCCTCTATTTGATTAGAACCATGTCTATAAAGAATAAATTCACGGACTAATATGTGTAATGAGGATAATTCTTCGTTGGACCATTAGAGTGAGTCAAAGTTGGCTATCTCGTCTCTATCCCTTCGGGATTAGGCGGGACACTCACTGAGTACACGTTGATTACGTACTCATACTACACTTCCGTGCATTTTTGTTGCACAGGTATATATACAGCTCTAGCAGCCTACTGGGCGCNTCATTTAAATTTGAATTCTAGTAATGAACTTTTATTTATAAAAATTGGAAGGAAAAACCTTAGATTTTTTTTTAAGTATTAAAAGAGGAATTAATTGATGAGTTAGTTGGCTGGCCTGACATAGGCGTCCGGCGCTACCACGACCCTTAGTGGATTTTGGGTCGTGACAGATATAGATACACATATACATATAAATATAAATATAGATATAAGTATTGAATTTGTCTATGATCTATTTGGATTACGTATAAGATTTATTAAACTACTTCCATTAAGTATGTTTTCATTTATAATTCTTAATTATTAATGTTGTCTTAAAATTGCCAAGTGGCTTTATTTTAGCTTGCCACTTGACTTAACCACAATGCATACTACTCTCCTTTTAATATAATATAGATTATTATTCTTGTTAAAAAAATATTTTTTACTGATTATTTAATTATTTTTACCTTATAAATAATTTGTATACTTTATGTAAGATCTTAATTTGCTGCTTGAATTTATTTAATTTTTAAACTCAATAAATCTTTAGTATCTTAAGTAAATTTTAGTCTTATTTTATAGCTCCAAAGTATAAATAGTCATAGCTTATCTCAATTTACGTATTTCTATATTTTTTTATTTTTTTCTATTCTAGTTTTTTAATTAATTTTTACCTCCATATTTCTAGCTAATATAGAAGAAAATCTATGAGTGGATCAATATATAGATATAAATATTGATATAGATACACATATACATATAAATATAAATATAGATATAAATATTGGATTTGTCTAAGATCTATTTGGATTATGTATAAGATTTATTAAACTATTTCCATTAAGTATTGTAACGAACCGGCCGGTCTTTTTTGAATTTACGCCCCGATCCCCTATTAATTATTTCCCCTAAGTTTGTTTCTGCTATTTTGGTTTGCCGGGACGTTCGATATTAGGATTCGGGGTGTTTTGGGACACTTAGTCTCTAAATGAGAGCTTAAGAGTTGAAAAATGGTCCGTATTTGGAACAGCGTAAAGACGACCTCGGAATGAAAATCTGATGGTTCCGTTAGCTCCGTTAGGTGATTTCGGGGTTGGGAGCGTGTTCGGAAGGTATTTGGGAGGTTCGTAACTCATTTAGGCTTGAAATGCCGAAGTTTGAATTTTTGAAGTTTCCGGTCCGATAGTGAATTTTTGATCCGGGGGTCGGATTTGAATTCCTGAAGTTGATGTAGCTCTGTGATGTCATTTGGGACATCGTGCAAAATTTCAGGTCATTCGGACGGGGTTTGGTTAGGTTTTTTTTCGAAAGCGTGTTTTGTTGGAATTTGAAGTTCTTAGGCTTGAATCTTTGATTTAATTGGATTTTTGGTGTTGTTTTAGGTATTTTAAGGATTGGTACAAGTTTGAATGAGGTATTAGGTGGTATTGGTGCTTTTGATTGAGGTCCCGGGGGCCTCGGGTGTGTTTCGGATGCTCAACGGGTAAATTTTAAAGTTAAAAGGAAATTTGCAGCAGGCCTTCTGGTGTTTTCGCTTCTGCGGCTTGGGAACCGCAGAAGCGGCGCCGCAGCCGCAGAAGCGGAAAGTGGACGTTGGCTTGGAAACCGTAGAAGCGAACTCGCTTCTGCGATGGGTAGACCGCAGAAGCGGTTAGTCGGCTAAATAAGAAGAACCGCAGAAGCGGTTGGTTTTCCGCAAAAGCGGGACCGCAAAAGCGGTCCCTTGTCCACAGAAGCGGAAATGTCTGGACAGAAATAGAAATTTCGAGGGTTTAATTTCATAAGTTTGGAAATTGATTGAGAGCACGGAAGAAAGCGATTTTTAGTGGGTGTTGAAGAGAAAATCATTGGGTAACGTTTCTTTGATCCCTTTTCATTATATTTCATCATTATATAGCTAAATACATCATTTGAATTTGAATTTAGGATCAAAAACTTGGTAATTTAGGGTAAAAGTTCATAGACCAAACTTTGGGATTTTGAGGGGGCATTTGACCTTTGATTTGGGAGATTGTTATATGGTTAGACTCGTGAGAGTACGAGGGTTCTGAAAATGTAAAAATTATTCGTTTCCGAGATGTTGGCTGGAGGGGCATTTTGGTCATTTTACCTATTTTTGCGCCCTAGCTTTAATTTCAATAGTGGAATCAGTTGTTTGCAATATGATTTACGATATGTAATTGAATTGAATAGATTTGGTCCATTTGGAGACGGACACTCGTGGCAAAGGCGTGGTTTCTATTGATATTGAGCCAGTTCGAGGTAAGTGGCTTGTCTAACCTTGTGTGCGGACCTTTCCCTTTAGGATTGTTCTTGATGTTTGAGTGCATTGTACGCGAGGTGACGAGCGCGTACTTGAGCTAATTGTTGAAAATCTGAATTTTTACTTAAAATACTTGAACTGAACTTCTTTCGTATTTGCTTTATCCTACTTGTTATTATAGCCTGTGCTAGTATAGAAAAGCATGTTTAATTGATTCAAATTGCCTATTTGCTTAAATTGCCTTAATTGTAATTACGTGGAGCATGTTAGACCAGAATTATTTGTTGCCTTGTATTGTTGTACTTCAATTTCTGTATATTTCTCTGATTTTTGGTTGCGCATTTACATTGGGACTACGCGACGGTATCCCGGGAGATCCCCTGCACTTTTATTTTGGGACTACGGGACGGTATCCCGGGAGATCCCCCTGCACTTTTATTTTGGGACTACGGGACGGTATCCCGGGAGATCCCCCTGCACTTTTATTTTGGGACTACGGGACGGTATCCCGGGATGAAAGTTAAACGTATGGTTGAGAAGGGGTGTGCCACGTATTTAGCTTATGTGAGAGATGTTAGTGTTGACACCCCTTCTATTGATTCAGTCCCAGTGGTACGGGATTTCCCCGATGTATTTCCAGCTGATCTTCTGGGCATGCCGCCCGATAGAGATATCAATTTTGGCATTGATCTGTTGCCGGACACTCAGCCCATTTCTATTCCTCCGTATCGCATGGCTCCTCCTGAGTTGAAGGAGTTTAAGGAGAAATTGTAGGAATTGCTGGGTAAGGGTTTCATTCGGCCCAGTGTTTCGCCGTGGGGTGCTCTTGTCTTGTTTGTAAAGAAGAAGGATGGTTCTATACGTATGTGCATTGATTATCGCCAGTTGAACAAAGTTACATTGAAGAACCGATATCCTTTAACTCGTATTGATGATCTGTTTGACCAGCTGCAGGGCGCACAGGTGTTTTCCAAGATTAATTTGCGCTCAGGTTATCATCAGTTGAAGATTCGGGAGCCTGATATCCCGAAGACTGCTTTCAGGACTCGGTATGGTCATTACAAGTTCCTTGTTATGTCTTTTGGGCTGACTAATGCCCCGGCAGCTTTTATGCATTTGATGCACAGTGTATTCAGGTCATATCTTAACTCATTCGTGATTTTTTTATTGATGATATTCTGGTATATTCCCGGAGTCAGGAAGATCATGAGCAGCACCTGAAGATAGTGCTTCAGACTCTGAGAGAGAAGAAATTATATGCAAAGTTCTCAAAAGGTGAGTTCTGGCTGAGTTCGGTGGCATTCCTAGGCCACGTGGTATCGAGTGAGGGCATTCAAGTGGATCCGAGGAAGGTGGAGTCCGTGCAGAGTTGGCCCAGGCCCTCCTCAGCTACAGAAATTTGCAGTTTTCTCGGCTTGGCAGGTTATTACCGTCGCTTTATGGAGGGGTTTTCATCGATCGCGGCCCGTATGACTAGATTGACTCAGAAGGGTGCCACATTTCAGTGGACAGAGGAGTGTGAGGCGAGCTTCCAAAAGCTCAAGACAGCTTTGACTTCAGCCCCAATCTTGATGCTGCCTACCAGTTCGGGGTCTTATACAGTTTATTGTAATGCCTCACGGGTTGGACTTGGAGCAGTGTTGATGCAGGACGGTAGGGTGATTGCCTACGCGTCCAGACAGTTGAAGGTACATGAGAAGAACTACCCTGTCCACGATCTTGAGTTAGCTGCTATTGTCATGCCTTGAAGATTTGGCGTCATTATTTGTACGGGGTGCCTTGTGAGATCTATACTGACCATCGGAGTCTGCAGCACTTGCTTAAGTAGAAGGACATGAATATGCGTCAGAGGAGGTGGTTAGAGTTGTTAAAGGATTATGATATTACTATTCTTTATCACCCGGGCAAGGCCAATGTGGTTGCCGATGCCTTGAGTCGCCGGGCGGAGAGTTTGGGTAGTTTGGCATATCTACTAGCCTCAGAGAGACCTATGGCGATGGACGTTCAGGCCTTAGCCAGCCAGTTCGTGAGATTGGACCTTTCGGAGCCCAGTCGAGTTCTAGCCTGTGTGGTTTCTCGGTCTTCCCTATTTGATCGTATCAGGGAGCTGCAGTATGATGACCCTCACTTGCTTATTCTTCAGGACGGAGTTCGGCGTGGTGATTCCAGGGATGTGACCATCAGGGATGACGGGGTATTGAGGATGCAGGGCCGGGTTTGTGTGCCTAATGTCGATGATCTTCGAGAGTTGATTCTAGCAGAGGCCCATAGCTCGCGGTATTCCATCCATCCGTGTGCCGCGAATATGTATCAAGACTTGAGGCAGCATTACTGGTGGAGGTGGATGAAGAAGGACATAGTTGACTATGTGTCTAGATACCTCAACTGCCAGCAGGTGAAGTATGAGCACCAGCGTCCGGGTAGGTTGCTTTAGCAGATTGAGATCCCAGAGTGGAAGTGGGAGCGTATCACCATGGACTTCGTATCTGGAATCCCACGGACCGTGAGGAAGTTTGATTCTATTTGGGTCATTGTGGATCGGCTGACCAAGTCCGCTCATTTCATACCTATGTGTACCACTTATTCGTCGGAGCGGTTGGCGGAGATTTATATCAGGGAGATCGTTCGTTTGCATGGTATTCCAGTTTCTATCATCTCAGACAGGGGTACTCAATTTACATCGCGGTTCTGTAGAGCCGTGCAGCAGGAGTTAGGCACTCGGGTGGAGTTGAGCACGGCATTTCACCCCCAGACAGACGGGCAGTCCGAGCGCACTATTCAGATTTTGAAGGATATGCTCCGTGCGTGCGTGATTGAGTTTGGAGGGTCATGGGATCATTTCCTGCCACTAGCGGAGTTTGCTTATAACAACAGTTATCAGTCCAGCATTCAGATGGCGCCATATGAGGCCTTATATGGTAGGAGGTATAGATTTCCGGTGGGTTAGTTTGAGCCGAGTGAGGCCAGGCTATTGGGCACAGAGATGGTTCAGGATGCAATGGAGAAAGTTAAGGTGATTCAGGATAGACTCTGTGCAACCCAGTCCAGACAGAAGAGTTACGCGGACAAGAAGGTTCGTGATGTTGCATATATGGTAGGTGAGTGGGTTCTGCTTCGGGTCTCGCCTATGAAGGGCGTCATGAGGTTTGGAAAGAAAGGGAAGTTGAGTCCGAGGTTTATTGGGCCTTTTGAGATCTTGAGGCNCGCTCGTTCGAGGACGAACGAATGTTTTAGTTTAGGAGGACGTAACGACCCGGCCGGTCGTTTTTGGAATTTACACCCCGATCCCCCATTAATTGTTTCCCCTAAGTTTGTTTCTGCTATTTTGGTTTGCCGGGACGTTCGGTGTTAGGATTCGGAGTGTTTTGGTACACTTAGTCCCTAAATGAGAGCTTAAGAGTTGAAAAATGGTCCGTATTCGGAACAACGTGAATAGGACCTTGGAATGGAAATCTGATGGTTCCATTAGCTCCGTTAGGTGATTTCGGGGTTGGGAGCGTATTCGGAAGGTATTTTGGAGGTTCGTAGCTCATTTAGGCTTGAAATGCCGAAGTTTGAATTTTTGAAGTTTCCGGTCCGATAGTGAATTTTTGATTCGGGGGTCGGATTCGAATTCCGGAAGTTGTTGTAGCTCCATCGTGTCATTTGGGACGTGCGTGCAAAATTTCAGATCATTAGGACGGGGTTTGGTTAGGTTTTTGATCGAAAGCGTGTTTTGTTGGAATTTGAAGTTCTTAGGCTTAAATCTTTGATTTAATTGGATTTCCAGTGTTGTTTTAGGTGTTTTAAGGATTGGTACAAGTTTGAATGAGGTATTAGGTGGTTTGGTACTTTTGGCTGAGGTCCTGGGGGCCTCGGGTGTATTTCGGATGCTCAATGGGTAAATTTTGAAGTTAGAAGGAAATTTGCAATAGGCCTTCTGGTGTTTTCGCTTCTGCGGCTTGGGAACCGCAGAAGCGGCGCCGCAGCCGCATAATTGGAAAGTGGACGTTGGCTTGGAAACCGCAGAAGCGATGTAATTTCCGCAGAAGCGAACTCGCTTCTGCGATGGGTGGATCGCAGAAGCGATTGGTCGTCTAACTAAGAAGAACCGTAGAAGCGGTTGGTTTTCCGCAGAAGCGGAAATGTCTGGACAGAAATAGAAATTTCGAGGGTTTAATTTCATAAGTTTAAAAAATTAATTGAGAGCACGGGAGAAGGCGATTTTTAGTGGGTGTTGAAGAGAAAATCATTGGGTAACGTTTCTTTGATCCCTTTTCATTATATTTCATCATTATATAGCTAAATACATCATTTGAATTTGAATTTAGGATCAAAAACTTTGTAATTTGGGGTAAAAGTTCATAGACCAATCTTTGGGGTTTTGAGGGGGCATTTGACCTCCGATTTGGGAGATTGTTATATGGTTAGACTCGTGAGAGTACGAGGGTTCTGAAAATGTAAAAATTATTCATTTCCGAGATGTTGGCTGGAGGGGCGTTTTGGTTATTTTACCTATTTTTGCGCCCTAGCTTTAATTTCAATAGTGGAATCAGTTGTTTGCAATATGATTTACGATATGTAATTGAATTGAATAGATTTGGGCCATTTGGAGTCGGACACTCGTGGCAAAGGCGTGGTTTCTATTGATATTGAGCCGGTTCGAGGTAAGTAGCTTGTCTAACCTCGTGTGGGGGACCTTTCCCCTTAGGATTGTTCCTGATATTTGAGCGCCTTGTACGCGAGGTGACGAGCGCGTACTTGAGCTAATTGTTGAAAACCCAAATTTTTACTTAAAATACTTGAGATGAACTTCTTTCGTATTTGCTTTATCCTACTTGTTATTATAGCCTGTGCTAGTATAGAAAAGCATGTTTAATTGATTCAAATTGCATATTTGCTTAAATTGCCTTAAGTGTAATTACGTGGAGCATGTTAGACCAGAATTATTTGTTGCCTTGTATTGTTGTACTTCAACTTCTGGATATTTCTCTGATTTTTGGTTGCGCATTTACATTGGGACTACGGGACGGTATCCGGGAGATTCCCTGCACTTTTATTTTGGGACTACGGGGCGGTATCCCGGGAGATCCCCCTGCACTTTTAATTTGGGACTACGGGACGGTATCCCGGGAGATCCCCCTACACTTTTACTTTGGAACTACGGGACCGTATCCCGGGAGATCCCCCTACACTTTTACTTTGGAACTACGGGACCGTATCCCGGGAGATCCCCCTGCACTTTTATTTTGGGACTACGGGATGGTATTCTGGGAGATTCTTTGATACTGGTACGAGAGTTAGAGTACGGGACGGTATCCCGGGTGATCCATTGGACAGTTGAGGAGAGGGCTACAGGACGGCATCCTGGGAGACCCTCATGGTATTTGAGATTGAGCTGTGGTTACCCTATGTTTCCGCTTTATCCCGGTAGTTATCATTGCTTCGTTGATTTGCCTTACTACACTGCTGTGTTTAATTATTTTGTCAGAATTCCACATTGTTAATTATTGCTACTGTTATATTTTTGCCTCAGTAGAGCCCTGACCTTTCTCGTCACTACCCAACCGAGGTTAGGCTTGGTACTTACTGAGTACCGCTGTGGTGTACTCATGCCCTTCCTGCGCATGTTTTTCATGTGCAGATCATACAGGTACATCTACTCAGGCGCACTATCCTTGAGGCGATGAGACATACGGAGACTTCGAGGTATATCTGCAGCGTCCGTGGACCGAAGAGTCTTCTTCCTTATTCTAGTTGTAGAGCTGTTATCCTATGATACTTTTGATGTAGTTATTCTGGAGATTAGAATACTTATTGGAATTCTATTAGCCTGTGTTTTCCCGTGAGTTTCCGGGTTTTGGGATTTGGTTGTAGACTTTCACATATTCTTAGAGTTGTACAGGCCGGACGGCCTTATACTCAGTTATTATTTTTCATATGTTCAGTTTTAATTGGTTTTTCCGCAAATATTATATCTTTTCTGCAATACTTGGCTTACCTGGTCGTGGGGACTAGGTGCCATCACGACATGTTCACGATCGGTGAACTAGGGTCGTGACAAGTATGTTTTTATTTATAATTCTTATTTATTAATGTTGTCTTACAATTGCCAAGTGGCTTTATTTTAGCTTGCCACTTGACTTAACCACAATGCATACTACTCTCCTTTTAATATAATATAGATATAGATAGATAGATACAGATGAACGAGTTTTTCTTTCATTTTAAAATGGCAAAATATATAAACGGCCTCTCCAAGTTGTCCACAACGGTCTGTTGAACACCTCAATCAAGACTATTTCTAGTTAAACACTTCAAGTGGCTATTAAGTAGGTCAAGTAAACACATGTGTACAGCAGGCCATAGGCGTGAGTTGCACTTGCTGATGACATGGCAAATGAACTAATCAAAAAATGACATGTGTAATTTTACCATTTGACATATGTAATTAATTTAAAAAAATACATTTAAAAAAATTATTTTCCTAAACGAGTGCTCCCCCTTCCCCTCCCACCCTCCCCTCACCCCTTCTCCTTCATCTTCTTCAACCCATCCCTTTTACTAAAATCCATCAGTCGACTAAAACCAACAAATTGATCAAAAATAATAGAATAATGCATATAACGAAAAAATAATAGACCAAAACCAACCCTTAAATAATCTGTCAAATTGGATTTATGCAAATATTTTAACATCAATTTAAGAAGCAATCAGCAAATGGGTTTCTTTCAAATAACTAATCGTAGAATTCCTTGATTTCCTCGTTTATCTATCAAATGAAGCGGCAATTCGATGGAGGAGAAACCAATAGTGCCAATTTTGCCGGCGACGGTGAGCTGATAAAGATGATGAAGCAAGTTATAGAGCACGAGGAAGAGAAGAAGCTGCCCAGTAAGATTGAAGCGGCAATTTGATGATGGAGAAACCAACTGCTCAACCTCCGCCGGAGATGGTGCTTGTGGTGGTGATGGAAATTTTTGTGTTTTTCCTATCATGGAGGGTGAAAATGGGTGAAGATGGAGAAGATAATTGGGTACAATATGAAAGAAGAAAGATTGCAGAAAATTTTCTGTTAACTACTCAATTTTTCGGCCAAAAAGTTTACGGTGATGTAACTTCCTTCTCTAATGGAGAAGATAATTGGGGCAACGCAGAAGATGGAAGAAATTGGAGGATGTGGTGGGGGTCCACATTAAATTATGGAAGAAAAAAAAGATAAACCTAATTTTCAAGATCTTCACGCGCTTACATGTAGGTGTAACACACAAAATTTGCCATGTCAGCGAAAGGGGTTTAAGAGAATATACTTCTACCAAGTAGGGGTGTGTGACTGGTCATATGGCAAGTTAAGTTATTCAACTGACCGTTGTGGACAACTTGGAGAGGCGCTTTATGTATTTCGTCTTTTAAAATTAATTTAAGAGAAATCACTTCATTGTCCAAAGTTATTTAACAAAATGCGTTCGATTATTATTTGTTATAATTAATTACTTCTTACTAATTGAATAAGTTACGGCTTAATTTGATTTGCTATAGACATCCAATGCGCATTTGTCCATAGATTCTTTTTCCCTTTTTTCTGGAATAGTTGTTCAAAAACGTGTTTATCCATGAAATATTGTAAATTTTTTATTGAAATTTTTCGAAAATGAGTTTTTCAAAAAGAATTTCGGAAAAAACTTTTATTCCACTCACAAAACTACAATATTTTTTCAAGTCAATATCCAAACTGTTGAAGGTGTCACGTGAATAAAAGTGACAGCTGTAGCTTAGTTGTCATAACAGACTAGTTAGTGATAATTAATTAGTATTAGTTAAGTTGGTTATACTGTATATAAGGAATGTATAATGTATTTTTTCAATGTAACAGTGAAATACATTTTCCTCTCCTTTGTTCTCCGATAACTTCCAAATATGTGAAGCTTGCAGGTGCTCCCATGGTGGAAAACTAATGTCACGACCCAAAATCAACTAAGGGTCGTGGTGGCGCCGGACACCTGTGTCAGGCCAGCCAACTAACTTATCAATAAATTCCTCTTTTAATACTTTTGAAAATCTACAGTTTTTCCTTCCATTTTTATAAATAAAAGTTCACTATTTGAATTCAAGTTTTAAATAATAACAATTAGAACAAATCCGTTAAAAATTATTCCAAAAACCCGGTGTCACAAGTGCATGAGCATATACTGATATGAATGTAAAAATACAATGCAATATCCGTCCGGAATACAATGGACAGAAAGAAAATACATTTTTACTAGAAGGGACTTTAAAAGTTGCGGGCCGCCTTGCATACTGCAACTCACCTAGTCCCCGGATCGTCCGTGCTACTGCGCCCAATAGGCCGCTAAAGTAACATGTCCCTGGGCAACAAAAATGCACAGAAGTGTAGTATGAGTACGTAATCAACGTGTACTCAGTGAGTGTCCCGCCTAATCCCGAAGGGGTAGAGACGAGATGGTCAACTTGACACTCTCTAATAGTCCAATGATTATTTATCCTTAATATACATATTAACAGTGGATTTATATTTTTAGACATTATGTCAATCCAGATAGAGGAAACGAGTAAATACATAATTCCTTCATAGGAAATTTTCAAGATTTCTTTTCACTATTAACAAACTGATCTCAAGTCATAGCGAAGCATGTAACAACTTAAATAAGTCCAGAAAGCAACACAAGCATGCGCAAATCATAACGAGGCGACGGTCCGATCCAACAGAAATAAATGTGCACTTGCCGAGGGTCGACGGCGTGCCTATAGATGCATCTATTAATCTGCCGAGGCGTTCGGCCCGGTCCAAAATAAACACACACAGACACACAATCAATCAAGAATTCAACGTGGAGAAATTATCCAAGAACGGCCAAATCACTTTAATAATTTGAGAAAACGAAGCTTAAGACTCTTTAGAAATCTATTTATTAACTTAATGTGATTTATTACCCCGCTTGCGAATCATCCATGCGACGCGGGTACACGTAAGATACATGCTCAGATAGCCAATTAAAATTTTATCGGGGAATAATTATCCAAATAAGCCAATTCTCTGTTTAACAATTCAGGAATGATGTTTAATTTCTTTTAAATTTATTTACTAATCAAAGGTGGTTTAAACAATTCAACTCATCGATGGTTTCATAATTAATTCAAGTATAACATGCTGAGGGGTCCTAACTACCCGGACAATAGCATAATAGCAGCTACGCACGGACTCTCGTCACCTCGTGTGTACGTAGCCCCCCACAAATAGGAGCACATAATCATTCGCTTCACCTATGGGGTAAATTTCCCCTCACAAGATTAGAAAGGAGACTCACCTCACTCCGAAGACGCGCAACCAGCATTCTACATCCTTCCGAAGGCTTGAACCAACGTACAACGCACCAAAACTAGCCAATGATCATACAAATCCATTAATATATGCTCAACTATACCTTACAACTCCATTTATAACAATTCCTAACCCCAAACGAAAAGTTGTCCAAAATGCCCTTGGGCCCACGTGCCCGGAGTCCGAAATTTTTTGAAGATAAAGGTTACTCATGACCTTAGGAACTCAAATATATAATTTCCTCCTAGTTCCATACTCAAAATCGTGGCTAAAATTCAAGATTATAATTTTCTAGGTTTCCAACCAAAACCCAAATATTTACACTAATTTCCATGTTTAATCTCATACATAATCAATGTATTTAGCTTATAATAGGTGGGAATAACTTACCTTAATGTTGTTGATGAAGATCCTTCTTTGAACCCTCTAAAATCACCAAATGAAGTGGGAGAAATGAGTAAAATGGACAAAAATCCGACTCTTAAAACACCCCTCTGCCTTCTGGCATTTTCGCTTTTGCGGAACTAAGCCCGCTTAAGCGCATCCGCTTCTGCGGAACTTTCGCCGCTTCTGCGGCTCCCGTCCATGCCCAGTACTTCCGCTTCTGCGGTTCTCCCCATCGCAGATGCGGTCCGCTTCTACGGAAACCCAACCGCATCTGCGGATCCTTGTAGCTCCAGCCAAAACCGCTTCTGCGGTCCCCATTTCCGCAAAAGCGGAAATACCAGAAGTAGCAGCTTCAGCATTTCTTCAAACTCCGGATTGATCCGTTAGCCACCCCGAAATCCACCGAGGCCCCTGGGACCCCAACCAATCATACAACCAGTCCCAAAACACATTACGAACTTGCTCGAGGCCTCAAATCATAACAAACAACGCCAAAACCATGAATTACACCCCGATTCAAGCTTTATGAACTTTGAACCTCTCAACTTCCATTTCCGATGCTTAACCTATCAAATCACGCCCGATTGACCTCAAATTTTGTACACGAGTCATATTTGACATTACAGACCTACTCCAACCTTCAGAATTGGATTCCGACCCCGATATCAAAAGGTCAAACTTCTCAAAAACCTTCAAATTTCTATCTTTAGCCAAATGGCTCCAAAATGACCTACGGACCTCCGAATTCACTTCCGATCGCGCCCCCAAATCTAGAATCACCATACGGAGCTATTCACACTCTCGGAATCCCAAACGGACATCGATAACACTGAAATGCTCTTCAAGCCAAACTTATGAAATTTCTTCTAAAATGCTAACTTCCACAATAGGCGCCAAAATGCTCCCCGGGTTATCCAAAACCCAATCCGGGCATACGCCCAAGTCCGAAATCATCATACGAACCTAATGGAACCTTTAGATCCTGATTCCGAGATCGTTTACTCAAAATTCCAATCCTAGTTCATTCTTTCAACTATAAGCTTCTCAAATGAGAATTTTCATCTAAATAACTCCGATCTTCTTGAATTTAAGTTCCCGACCATACGAAAAAGTCACAACACCTGAAATGAAGCTGCTCATGGCCTCAGACTGCTGAACGACGCGCTAGGGATCAAAACGACCGATCGGGTCATTACATTCTCTCCCACTTAAACATACGTTCGTCCTCAAACGTGCTGAGAACTATACTGAGGTAGTCTGAAATCACTATTTAGCACCTCATGCACCTTTCCGTGCTACTACAACTTAGCTGAGCACATTAGCTTGATAAATTCTAAAGATATTCCCTTTTATCCAAGCAAATAAGCCTTAGAGCCCAATTCCAACATCCGAAATTCTATGCCAGGCCTGTTTCCAATCATACGATCACCGTATCAATCACTGTTCGCTGTACTCAAACATGACTACATAACTCTGCTGAATTCACACTTTGCATCACTTTACTCATAGGACCGCAATCATTTCTGTTTGAATTAATCGAAATTCCACGAATTCGATGCTCCCATTGCATCTCATGACCTACATAGGTCTTAATCTAACTATTACAATACCTTCACGACAGATGAGATGCCGAAATTCATAATCAACTGCCGAGTCGACCAATCATCGAGTCTATACTTTTGACAAGAAACATTACTACATTCTTAACCAAATAATGATCTTCGCTCCTTAATATACTTCATATAATCAAATTGCACTGATCCTAAATACCACAATCTCATCTTACCTAATACGGACTGCTCAGGCAATAAGCCACTCCGAATGGGATCACGAGTCATATGACGCCACAATATGCCAATAGGCCACCAATCCGAACACAACACCACAGGAGATCGAACTCTGGAAGGAATTACCTAACCCTCGCACTAATACGTACTTTTCTTAGAAGATAGGAAGTGAAACACATAAAAACAGCATGTAGAAAAACCAGACTCGACATCACACTGTTGCGGCGCGCAACCCGATCCAAATAACATACCCATGGCGGCGTGCCACCCGATCCACACATAAATCTCACATAAGGAGATTATACTTCGAGCTAAATCTTCTCATTACAATAAAAAAATATCGAATTTAGAACGTAAGCACGCTAAGTGCATAATACCATCCCTGAGAAAACACATAGCGCTATAGGCTACAAAATTCAAGCACAACTGAGGTGCAATACAATATCTGAATCTCAAGAGCCATTCTGCTCACATAACATCATCACTACGCGGAGCCTTAACACATAAGAATTCTACTAAGCCGTCTCACAACTCATACGGCGCAATACATCATTACCTGAATAGCTGATGACAAAATAACACCTCGACTGTTCCTCTATAGGGAATGCCCGTTGGACTGAACACAACTGTCCTGATTAAAGCCCTGTTCACAAATAAATCAATCCATCGACCTCAAGTCGATCCTGATCATATCAAATTAAGCCAATGACC
>MU735801.1:5107-36031 GCA_026770625.1 Nicotiana glauca
TCCTTAACCATTTTGTACCTACAATTCATGAAAAATACTAATAAGAGCATTTTGTCATCATATATATTATCAAAACAACTAAAAATGTGATTGTTTAGGGCATGAATATAGTAAAATTCACCTATTATCAGTCACAAATGTGAGGAATTGTTCGCATTTGCAATGACCGCATTTGCGAGGAAGGCTTCGCAATTCCAAAGAAGCCTGAGCTGGGGAGTCATCGCATTTGCGACATTTTGTTCGCATTTGCAAACCCAGAAGGGTCTGCATTTGTGACCCTTTTGTCGCATTTGCGACCCTTGCAGAGGGAGCCTATGTTCGCATTTGCAAACCAGACCTGGACACAGCTTTTAAAAACGGGACTTAGGCCACTTATTTCATTTCACTTCTATACTTGGGCAATTTCGGAGCTTCCAAATAGGGGATTTCAACCTAGTATTGTGAGATAAGTTATTTTCACTTAATGTGAGTTTAATACTAGGGTTTTGGGTAGATTTAACACATAAAAATTAGTGAAAATCACGAGATTAGAGTAAAACCTAAGGTTTTGATAAAATAAGATCTAACTACGAAATTATTTATGGAATGGAGTAAAAATCGTATATCCTTGATCCTTAGGTTATGGGTAACAACTTTCTTCAAAAGATTTCGGAATCCGGTATGAATTGTAGTAACTTTTATTTAGGGTTGGGAAATTGCTCTAATAGCTAGAATATGAACTGTATGACGTAAAATCGGGGGACCAATTTCCCAGTCATTATGTCACCTCATGGGCATGCTTCTCGAGGCTCGGAGCCGAGGTCGAGACCCACCATCGGGAGTCGTCGGGTACCGGCCTCGATGGGCACAGCGTATTAATAGCTATAGTATGAAAGAGGGGAATTCATAAGGCGCACGACCAAGCCAGACATAGCCGACCTGCCCGGAGCCTGTATCAAGGTGTCACATCCAACCGTCTCATCTCCGGGCCTTTGCAGCTAATATATTTTGTACAATAACGATATCCCCCTCCCTATATAAAAGGGATCCTCACCACTTTGTAAAGGGCCGTTCCTATTACACCAAGCAAGATCAATAACAACTCTCTTTTGTTTCTCTCTACATCATCGTGATTGCTTTCACTTTTGTTCTTCATTTATTGCTTGATATCGGCCATAAAGAGCCTCTTTCAATTATATCCTAACTGTTAGACCCTCCTTGGTTACCCTGATAGACCGAGCTCGAGCCCAGGCATCGACCTCGAGGCCCTTCATCGGTTAGCCAGAGACCTGGACAACTAACCTCTCAGTTCTATTATAGCTCTATTTTAGCTCGCATTTCATCTCTTATCTTCATACGCCTAACATCAACTGCTTTAACAACTAGCATATAAATAGATCACGTATTTTTAGAGTCCCAATAACAAATTTAATTGTTATTGCCATTTTCACAGTAAACAGTTTGGCGCCCACAGTGGGGCTAAAAATAATAGTGATTATTTTCTTGTTGGTTTCATTACACAACGCAGGTTATCTTTCACACTTTGTATTGTCCAAAATCTTCAATATCAAGACAAAATGTCTGGCTCAACGAATAAAGTGAGGAACAAGAACCTCAAAAATAGCAAAGAGGAGCACATGGCTATTCCAGACGTCAGTGCACTACCGAGCTCAACCCAGGCGGAAGAGGAGCCTCCCCAACGTGACGTCCGCATGATTATTGGAGGAACCGGCGTTCCCCAAGGACCCATGTTAAAATAGAAGAGAATGTTCATCCCGGAAGAAGGGCCAAGCCGAGATCGGGTGCCCGAAGACACCCTCGTGTTCCGTGAGGACGACCTCGAGGCCATATAGAACCGTACAATAACGCGCTGGTGATCTTGTTTCTTTTAAACAATACCAGGATAAAGCATGTGCTCATGGATCCAGGCACCTCGTCAAATATAATCAGATCGGAGGTAGTAGAACAATTGGGGCTGCTCAATCGAGTCACCCCCATCTCTCGAGTCCTCCACTGCTTCAACATGACTAGAGAAGTTACGAAAGAAGAGATCACCCTCCCGATCGACACGTCCAGCGTGATTCAGAACACCGAGTTCTAGGTCATCGATGGCGACATGAGATACAATGCGTTACTCGGCAGGCCTTCGATACACAACATGAGCATAGTTTTGTCAACCTTACACCACGTGATAAAGTTTCTTACAAAGAATGGGATCATGACCATACATGGAGAACAGCGAGCGGTGAAAGAAATGTTCGCAATCCACCATAAGGTGCCGATCTCACGTTCTCGGCTGCGGACGAGGATAGAAACACACAGCCCCCCGAGGACGACGAAGAAGAATTCTTTGCTCCCCGAACCTTTGCCGCCCTCGAAGAATCGGACGTGACTAAATCAATAGTCGAAGAGCTGGAGCAGACCATTTTAATTGAGCATCTCTGGGATCATAAGGTATATCTGGGAACGGGGTTGACCCTCGAACTCAGGACAGGATTTATTCTATTTCTTAGCAACAATATCAACTGTTTCACTTGGTCCCACCTAGATATGACATGAATCCCTTCAGAAATAACCTTTCACAAGTTGAGCGTTGATCCCAAGTTTAAACCCGTGAAGCAGAAGAGAAGACCACGGTCCGAGGTAAAACATGCCTTCATCAAAGAAGAGGTAATGAAACTTCTTAAAACCGGATCCATTAGAGAGGTGAAGTACCCCGAATGGCTGGCCAACGTAGTAGTAGTGCCCAAAAAGGGAAACAAGCTAAGAATATGTGTAGATTATAATGACTTGAATAAGGCGTTCCCCAAAGATTCCTTCCCACTGCCTAATATCAATCGTCTAATCGATGCTACAGCCGGCCACGAGACCCTCACCTTTCTCGACGCCTACTCGGGGTATAATCAAATCCAGATAAACCCCGAGGGCAGGGAAAAAATCTCCTTCATCATAAAATATAGTACATACTGCTACAATGTAATGCCCTTCGGGATAAAAAACGCAGGGGCAACGTACTAACGCCTAGTTAATAAAATGTTTGAGCATCAAGTAGGTAAATCAATGGAGGTATATATTGATGATATTCTAGTTAAGTACCTGCACGTAGATGACCCATTTGCAGGAAACTTTCGACATCCTCAGAAGCTACAACATGAAGCTCTACCCCGAGAAGTGCGCCTTCAGAGTGGGTTCGGGTAAATTCCTGGGCTTCATGGTTTTGAATAGGGAGATCGAGATCAAACCCGACAAAATAAAGGCCATCGAGGAAATCACGGTGGTGAACAATGTAAAGGCCGTCCAATGGCTAATAAGGCGGATAACGGCCCTGGGTAGATTCATATCAAGGTCATCAGACAAAAGCCATCATTTCTTCTCTTTACTCAAAAGAAAGAACAACTTCGAATGGACTCCAGAATGCCAACGCGCCCTAGAAGAACTAAAACGATACCTAACTAGCCCACCTTTGTTGCACACGCCCAAGGAGGATTAAATGCTATACCTGTACCTGGCCGCGTCTTAAATAGCGGTAACTGACGTACTAGTTCGAGAGGAGCAAGGTACACAATTTTCCTATTTATTATGTAAGCTGAACCCTAGGGGATGCCGAAACCCGGTATCCCCACCTAGAAAATTGGCTCTCGCGCTAATAAGTGCCTCGCGTAAGCTGAAACCCTATTTTCAATGTCACTGTATCTGCATTCTATCAACGTACCCCCTCCGTATCATACTGCACAAGCCCGAGCTATGGGACCGATTGGCCAAATAGGCCATCTAACTTGGAGCGTATGATATCGAGTATCAACCTCGAACAGTCATCAAGTCCCAAATTCTGTCAGCGCCTCAAACATAAGAGGGCCTGGGCTTGGTATAGTCCTAAAGCCACACGTCGGCGGAGTAATGTGACAATCCGTAAAATCGCTTAATTGACGAACAATGAATCCAAGTATGAAGCTATGATTGCATGTATAGAATTGGCCAAAAGCTTGGGAGGTGAAACTGTTGAGGCGAAATGCGATTCGCTCCTCGTAGTAAGCCGTGTGAATGGGATCTACGAAGCTCAAGATGACAGTATGCAGAGGTACTTGGACAAAATCCAAATTGCATTGAGCCGCTTCAAAGATTGGACCTCGGTCCATGTACCTCGAGATCAGAACATCGAAGCCAACGCCCTCGCAAATCTAGGATCTTCTGTGGAAGAAGAAGACCTAGTCCCTGGAGCTGTTGTCCAATTGTTTAAACATGTGGTCGACGAAGGTCATGCGGAGATTAATTTCACCAGTCAAACATAGGATTGGAGAAATAAATATATTGATTATTTAATGGACGGAAAACTGCCCGCGGATCCAAAAGAATTGAGGGCCCTGCGAACCAAAGCACCACGGTTCTTGCTCGACGAAAACCATACTCTGTACAGAAGAACCTTCGATGGCCCCCTAGCGGTATGCTTAGGACCGAGCGACACAGATTACGTACTACGAGAGATCCACGAGTGTACCTGTGGAAATTATTCCGTTACCGATTCCTTGGTCCGAAAGGTGATCAGAGTAGGCAACTATTGGGACAACATGGAAAAATACACCAGAGAATTCGTCCAAAAGTGCGACAAGTGCCAGAGATTCGCTCCCATGATCCACCAACCTGGCGAGCAACTACATTCCATTTTATCACCATGGCCATTGTGAGAACGTGATTTTTTCCCTATATGAATTACTCCCACAAATTCAAAATAAAATAATTTTGTCCATTGTTTGCAATTTCGTGGATTTTTGTAGCATTTTTTGTTATTGTTTGCATTTGTCTGCGCATGTTAATTTTGTTTAATTAACAAAAAATACAAAAAATATGTTGCATTTGTATTTAGGATATAATTCTACATTTTTAGGATTAATTAACAAATTAGTTCTTTTATAAAAATGGGAAAAATCAAAAATAATTTAATTTGTACTTTTAAAATTTAATTTTGAACTTTGGTAGTTTTTCCTTCAATTTGGTTTTAATTAGAGTTACTCTAAAGAGACCTTCTGCGAATCTAAAGTCATTTTCTTTACCTTCTTGATACTGAAATATAGAATCCATAAGGATATAGAAATTCCACAAATCTCGATACCATCCAACTTAAATCTTTGATTCTACCCATATACAAATCCTGAAGATTTCCAATTGCTACATATAAATCTTGAATTTATTAGAACCTTCTCGAGAATCATCCACTCTGCTCAAATCTCAATTAAACCGATCAAAAGGAGCAAATGACCCGTGCCCCATGTGCACACTAACACTCTAAGGAGTTATCCACACTTCTAAGAAACTGAGTGAATCCTTACTCCATACAGAATACATCCCTTACTAATAACAACTCAATCATTCAATGTTTCCCATATACCTATAAAGTACAATACAACCCATATCCAAAAATTCCTTTACTCGAGTCACCCTCGATCTCAACCTGTACAAATTATAACTTATCCACAAGTACACCTCAAACTGAAACCTATACAACATATAACCATGAAATTAACTTATCGATAGCAGACTCCCCCACTTGGCTCAATACCATAGATCAAAACATACAATAACTTACAATGCCCATACTCTATTACTGCCATGATACCGCAGTGAGATTCAACTAAATCCTTCATAAGCTCATGTGACACAAACCACTAATATCTCAAATAATCTACAAATCTTGCATTCGCCCTTGTAACAGTCAAGCCAACTCTCATAAGCGATCCAAACTCAAATTGCAACACATATAATTCACTGGTAAAAGAGAACTCACTACAAAACAATATAGGGATCACACAACCTCAGGACACCCCACATGATATAACCCACTACTTTGTCTCAAACTGACATCTCTCTATACCCTTCAACAATCATAACTATTACGAAATCACCAAATCTTCCTGAGTCTGAACTCATATCACGACATGAAAATCTACTTCACTCCACAACTACACAACATGAAAGATCCTTCAACACACCCATAACTCGAGACTATACGTCAAATCAAGACGGAAATCAAGCACCCAATGTACATCTCAATCAAGCTCTTTTTGTCACATTCAAACCATATGAACACATCTCGCAGTCACATAATACTCATCACGTAGCCATCCAGCCACAAATTCCACTAATAGGGATACTACCGAACATCTAATTCCAAAAGCATGTGCTTACACAATCAACATCTCTATGCTCAAACAACAGTCAAAACCCAACCTCAAGTCCTCCAGGCTGGCCCATCATCATCACATAGAAATCACATCTCGTACCTCATCCATAGAATCACAAGCCGTCGATACACATTTGATACTAAGCACTTATGTGCGCATAGGAATGCGTGGAAGGAATTCAAAGAGTTATGCTTCAGGATGAATCAATGTCGCACGATAAGGAAAGAAAGATGGGATGTGTATCCTAAATGCCGTGTAACCTCTCAAAGATAGGTATGGACGTCATCATACTAATCTGCATGACTCTACTGGACACTTGCTCATGACATGTAGAACCTATGAACCTAGAGCTCTTATACCAATCTGTCATGATCTAAAATCTACTAGTCGTGATGCCACCTAACCCAACCGACTAGGTAAACCAACTGATAAATATCCAACTTCAATCATATTAATAAGACAATTAGACAAAAGGAATTATCTGAATCTATTACATTTTTCAAGGACTGGTAGTACAGATCATGAGCTTCTATGAATAGAAACTACAAAGCCGATATGAAGTTAATGCATCTTCTGTTTGAAAAGTACATAAAAACAGTTTTAAAATATAAGGCTACCATGAACAAGAGGCAGCTGAGTCTGGATCGCAGGTACACCTTCAATGCTAGCTCCCGCCATGCACAAAGTGCATGAAGTGTAGTATGAGTAAAACCGACACTATGTACTCAATAAGTACCAAACATAATCTTAGGCAGACAGTAGTGACGAGATGGAACAAGGTCGGACACCAATAGCCAACAACAATTCATAACAACGTAAAGCATATAAATAACTAAGTAACTTAGAGATAAAATGCTCCTCTTTTTCACAATTTTTCGAAAATAGTTTTGCGTTTCATGAATATAAGTGAAAACCCAAATCCTTTACCGAAATCGGAGAATATGAGATAGTTTGAAATCTATAATTTTTTTAAAAATCCTTTCCACAATAAATAAAATATTTCATTTTCTTGCCAAATAGCAAGTGTGAAATACCTTTCTATGCCCACATATCTATGTGTGTAAAGTCAATAATGAATGACTTAATACAGTACAACATGACAAAAAAAGCATCTCTGTGCAAATATGTCATGTGTGCATGCCAATGCTATGTATCTTAGAGATGAATCATGTACTCACACTTTCAGAGTACTCAATCTCATTGGCTCACACTTTCCACTCATCATGCTCAATCACTCAGTACTGTATATGACCTATTCGGCCCAGGGAAGATCCATCCCGGAATATATACTTCAACTGACCATCAGTCACTCTGTACCGAGGAAGGACATGCCAGCCCCATGGAGAAGATCCATCCCCGACTATATAATGAATGCTCAACCGCTCGGTACTGTATATGGCCCATACGTCCTAGAGAAGATCTATCCCAGAATATATACGTCACTAACCATCAGTCGCCAGTACCGAGGAAGGCCAATCCAACCCCATGGAGAAGATTCATCTCCAAGTATATAATGCTTCGGATAAGATCCATGTCCAGAGAAGATCCATCCCTTAATATAATCAACCGCGCACTGGGGGGTGTACAGACTCCGGAGGGGCTCCTACTGCCCAAGCGCTATAATCTGCTCTCTAGTCTTTTTCCCTCGGTCTCACAATGTCATGTAGCTAGCCCGAAAATGATGATATGATGTATCAATAAATAACAACAGAGACTGAGATATGATATGTATATGAATGCGTATGAATAAGTGTAGACACGTGATTTTTGACCCTCCCCGAATTTTTACACATTTTAGTATTTAAATACTTAGTTTAGATCTAATATAGTTATTTCAACTAATTTTGACTCTTTTACATTATTTTTATCATAAAATCAAAAAATACAAAAAATTATTTCGTTTTTCTCTATTTAATTAAGGTATTATGTATTTTTAGAAGAATATTAGTTTTTACCTATTTTTATTATAATCCTTGAAAAATATCAAAAATAGCTTCATGTCATAATATAGTTTGTTTTAATTAATTAGTAATGATTTTACAATTTCATAGTATATTGTTTTAGGAAAGAATCAACATTTTTAGTCTTGTAAAGCTAAAGGGCCCTTTTTAAAGACAATTTTAGCCCAAATTTGAAGCCCAAATACCTTACCTATGCCCAAACCCGTCAGATTTTCTTTTTAAAATTAAAACACCTTAACCTTTTGGTTTAACATAGTAAATAACACAAAAAACCCTAGAGAACCTAGCTGAACTGTAACGACCCGACGGGTCGTTTTGCCTTTTAGAACCCCGTTCTCTTAAATAAGACTTCCCGCGCTTGCTTTAGCTAATTTATAACTTGCAGGGATGGTTGGTTCGGGAGTTGGAAGAGTTTTGAGTAAAAAAAAAATATGTCCAATTGTTTCCTTAAGATTCTCTTAAATGATCAAGTTTGACAACTTTTTGGGAAAATGGATCCGGATTCACAATTTGACGGTCGTATGCCCGAAATCGAATTCCGAGGTCCCTAGCCCGAGTAATGAATTTTTATTGGAAATTTTTAAATTGAAGTACTAAAGAATAAAAGAAACGAAGAAATCATTGATTTCCTAGATATCGGGCTCGAATTTTGGTTCCGAAGCTTGGTACATGTCCGAAATATCAGTTAAGACTTGCTCGTAAAATTTGGTGTCAATCCGAGTAGTTTAAGGGCGTATTGGCCCGTTAGAAAAAAATTAAGAACTTGAAGTTCAATATATGATTCATTTGGTTTTAACGGGTGATTCCAAGATTTAGCGTTGCTTTAGGTGTTCGGAGGGTTCGAGTAGGTCTGCCTCGTAATTTCAGACTCGTCGGTATGTTCGGGTGGGGCTCGGGAGCCCTGAGCGTCAAATGAGCGAGGTTCAAGCGAAGTAGGAAAATTGAAGAATAGCTGAAGGTTGCTACTTCTGTCATAACCGCATCTGCGGTTCTAGGACCGTAGAAGCGGGATTGCAGATGCGGTCAATCGATCGCAGAAGCGACCAAGGGCCAGGCCTAGGGAAACCGTAGAAGCGGCTTCAAAACCGTAGAAGTGGTTCCGTAAAAGCGGTCCCCAGACCGCACAAGCAGTCTAGCCGTGTGATGACCCGATCCATCGTCTCACGTGTTACTGCTCCGTTTCCCCCATTTTATGCTTCTTCATATTTCGTTATCGGTATGTGGTGTGTTAGAGTTGATTTGGACTGATTTTGATAAGAAATGAGACACTTAGTCTCTTTAAGGAAGGCTTAATGTGGAAAAGTCAACCGGACATTGACTTACAAGTTCTAGGGCTCGGATGTGATTTTCGGTGATTCGGTTAGCTTCGGGAGGTGATTTGTGACTTAGGAGTGCGATCGGAATTGATTTTGGAGGTCCGGTGTAGAATTAGGCTTAAATTGGCGAAGTTAGTATTTTGGCGAATTCCGGTTGATAGGTGAGATTTTGATCCGAAGGTCGGAATTGAATTCCGAGAGTTGATGTAGCTTATATATGTGATTTTTGATGTGTGTGCAAAATTTCAGTTCATTCGGATGTCGTTTGGTTGGGTTTTTGATCGAATGCGTGTTTCGGAAGTTTTTAAAGAACTTAGGCTTGAATCCGATGAGAATTGATGATTTTAGTGTTGTTTGATGTGTTTTGATGATTGGAACAAGTTTGGATAATGTTTTAAGATATGTTGGTGCTTTTGGTTGAGGTCCCGGGGGCCTCGAGGTGATTTCGGAGGGTCAATCGGACCATTTTTGGACTTGAGATTGCAGGTTTCAGCTGTTGGTGTTGCAGAAAAATATTGTTCATCGCGTTCGCATGGGGTTACTTGCAAACGCGTAGAGTAAATCTGAGGGCAAGGAAATTTGGCCTATACGTTCGCATCAGTGGCCACGCGATCGCATAGGGGAAGTTGGTCAGCCATCACGTTCGCGTGTGAGGGGTTCGCGATCGCGTAGTATTAGTTGGTAGTGCATCGCGTTCGCACAGCTCAAATCGCGTTCACGTAGAGTTATTTTGAGAGGCTGGATTTTTGTGTTACCCGATCGCGGGGCCTAGGTCGCGATCCCGTAGAAGGAAATGCAGGAGCTGGGCAGTGAGTTTATAAACATTTCATCCGCGAGTTTTAGTCATTTTTCCACCATTGTTGAATATTTTGAGAGCTCTTTGGGATAAATTGAAGAGGGATTCAAGGAGGATTGATTGGAGGTAAGTTCCTTGGCCTAAATACACAAGATTATGATAGATTTAACATGGAAAATGGTTGAAATTCACCAAAAAGGGATAAATCTAGGGCTTGAGTTTTTGAAATTTCAAATTGGAATTTGATAGGTCATTTGAGCTCGAATTTGGGAGTTCTTGGTATGTATGGACTCGTGGCGAGATGAGGAATCCGGTAATGTAAGTTTTGTAATTTTTCGAGAAGTGGGCACGGGGTTTAGGTTTTGCTAGTTTCGAGATTTTTGCTATTTTTTGATTGTTTTCGATTCAGTATTGTTCCCTTAGCATATTGTGATGTATTCGCTCTGATTTTGGATAGATTCGACGCGCGTGGAGACCGGTTTGAGGGGCAAAGGCGTCGCGAGCTAGAGATTTCACCGGTTCGAGTTGAGTAATGATTGTAAATGATATCCTGAGGGTTTGAAACCCCAGATTTGCACCCATAGTTCTATATTGAGGTGACTTGCACGCCGGATAGAGAGCGTGGGGTAGAGCACCGTTGGGGATTGTGACTTGGTCCACCCCGGTTGTTGATTTTACCTCGTATTTTGCTATGACTTGTTGTTTTTAACTATGACTTGGGCTTATTGCCATACCTGGGGCTTATTGCCGACTGTTTGAACTCCTTGTAAGCTATCATCACTGTTTTTCTCACTATTTGAAATATTATTTGAACTCAGTCCATTTGAATTACACTGTTTCATGAACTCAACTATATTTTTACTCAACCTTGAGTTTTTAACTGATATTTGAACTATTATTTGAACTGAGCATTATTATTTTTACTGATGCTCGAGGGGCTTATGATTATTTTTGGACTGATTGAGGCCGAGGGCCATGTGTGAGGATACGTTGAGTGATGTGAGGAGGGTTTCAGGCCTCGAGTGTTATGTGAGGAGGCTTTCAAGCCTCGAGCGATATGTGAGGAGGCTTTCAGGCCTCGAGTGTTATGTGAGGCGGATTTCAGGCCTCGAGCGATATGTGAGGAGGCTTTTAGGCCTCGAGTGTTATGTGAGGAGGCTTTCAGGCCTCAAGCGATATGTAAGGAGGCTTTCAGGCCCCGAGTGTATTGTGAGAAGGCTTTCAGGCCTCATTGATATGTTCAGGCTTTCAAGCCTTATTATGATAGCGCTTGGGCTGTAGGAGCTCCTCCGGAGTCTGCACACCCATAGTGAGCGCGGGTACCCATGTGATTTGAGAGTGAGCCCGAGGGGCTGATGTTGTACTATGTGACTGATACTGAGCCCGAGGGGCTGATATTGTTTGGATTGATATGATACTGTGCACGAGGGGCTGACACTATTCTGAGCGATTGATATTGAGCCCAAAGGACTGGTACTATTTTGAGATGTGCCCGAGGGGCGAACTTTGATGTACTCATCTTGCATATTTACTTGTCTTTTTACCTGTTATACTGTGGTAATTGTACCCGAGGGGTGGATTTTTTTGTGCTTATCAGCACTAACTGTTTTGAAATCGATTTCGTAATTATTGAAAAGACCATTTTCAAAAGAGATTTGAACTGAGCCAAGGTATTTATAAAGATATCACAAATTTCACTGTTTTTCTCAGAAAATTGTACCTGGCTTCTATATAGCTTATTAGTGGTTTTACGTGATTTCTTGCTGCTCAGTTATTATTTACCTTTATTACTCACTGATTTGGAGTACTCACTTTACTCCCTGCACCTCGCGTGCAGTTGCAGGTATTGTTCACCCGGTAGCGGGTTTTGAGCTAATTGAAGGTATTACTATTGAATCTGAGTAAGGTGACCGCCAGCGTTCGCGGCACTGGATTTCTTCTTTTTGATTCTAAATTAAATCAATATATTACAGACCTTGTAGTTATAATAAAAATCCTTCTAAATGCTCGTGACTTGTGACACCCCGGTCGGGCTGTGTTGGGTTGTAAATATCTGTTATTAATATCATTTAGTCATATTTATCCATTCATTTATGTTTAATAATTGTTAAAGAGACGAATTGGGTTAGTTGGCTAGCCTTGTCTTCACGAGAGGTGCCATCACAACCGGGTTTGGAAATTGGGTCGTGACAAGCCTCCTTAGACAAGTTCCGCAGAAGCGGCTTGTAAACCGTAGAAGCGGTTCCGCGGAAGTGGTCCAGGAATTTTGGGCCAGATCCACAGAAGCGATCCTAAGTCCACAGAAGCGGTTTTTGCAGAAGCGGTCATTGCACCGCAGAAACGGAAATCGCTGGGCAGTGAGTTCATTTAATTCGAACTCAAAGGCCATTTATTTCATTTCTACTCCACACTTAGGCGATTTTGGGGCTTCAAAGAGAGGATTTCGACGTAGCACTTCAAGGTAAGTTAATTCCACTTATTATTAGTCTAAATACATGTGTATTAAGTTGATTAAACACTAAAAATTAGGTGAAATCAAAGGGGTTAGAGCTAGACCTAGGGTTTAAGTCAAATCAAGATTTAACCACGAAATTTATTATGAAATGAACTAGAATTCTTATATTATTGATCCTTAGGTTATAGAGAACAACTTTCTTCAAAAAATCTCGGAATCCGGGCACGTGGGCCCGGGGTCGAAATTTTGGAAACTTGTGGTAAAGGTTGGGAAATTACTTAAATAGTTAGAATTCAACCTTTTTAGCCTTTATTGCCTGGTTCTTACTTTATTTAACTAGTTTGTGATCGTTCGGCTATGAATTGAGGGCTTGGGCTTGTTCTTGATATTGGAAGTGCGCTTGGGAGCAAGGTGAGTCTCCTTTCTAACCTTGTAATAGCGAATTGTCCCCATAGGATTAATAATTCAGTAATTGTTGCTAAATACGGGGGTTACGCACACGTTAGGTGACGAGAGTCCGTGCGTAGCTACTACTATGTTAATTGTCAGGGTACTTTAGGACCCATACCATGCTTATTTTATATAAATCTCTATATTATCTTGTATACACATCTCTATGTTAATTGTCCGGGTACTTTAGGACCCATACGAGCATCTAAGATATGCTAGGGACTTAAAAGGGAATAAGAACGAACTTGTATATTTGTGGAAATCTTGCATGGCATTAATAACTATTGATGTCCCTTGTGTGTATACTTGATATTGCTTATTATATATGGATCGGGACGATCGCCTCGGTATGAATAGATGCATCTATAGGCACGCCGCTGACCCTCGACAAGTGCACATTTTACTTCTGTTGGATCGGGCCGTCGCCTCGACATATATGCGCATGCTTATATTGCTTGTCTGAGAGTGTTCAATGTTGATATTGCCTTTCATGGCCCGATATAAATTGATAATTGTAACAAAAGTAAATGGTTAATTGGAAATATAGTGAGAGTAGGACTTATATGCCTTGTTATAAACTGTTGCTTATTAGTAATTCTTCATTGTTAATATAATTCCTTGAAATATTGTTCGACCCTAGTGAGTATCAAGTCGACCTCTCATCTCTACTTCTTCGAGATTAGACGGGATACTTACTGGGTACATATTGTTTATGTACTCATACTATGCATTTGTACTTAATTGTACATGATCTGAGGTAGATACATCTGGTTACCAGTCCGGTGCACGCCCTTGAGCTTGTGGCAGAGACTTCCACGATGAGCTGCTTCCTTCATATGCCGCTCAGCAGCCGGATGGAGTCTTCCTTTACTTTTGCTATCTTTACCTATTTCAAACAGTAGGATAAAGATGTCTTTTGTATATTCTACTAGATGCCCATACTTGTGACACCAGGTTCTGGCACACACTTTGGTAGACATTTATTTTTGGGGTTGTATGATTATGCGATTTATGGTATTTCGCTCTCCTGGCTTAATTCCAAGTTAAGTATTTATATCACTCATTTCTAATTAAAAGCAACATAAAAATTTAGTAATGTTTCACGTTGGCTTGCCTGCAATTGGTGTCGAGCGCCCTCATGACCTATTGTGGAAATGGGTCATGACAACATGGTATCAGAGAACTAGGTTCACATAGGTCTCACAATTTATGGGCAAACCTGATAGAGTCATGTTGATCGGTATGGAGACGTCTGTATTTATCTTCGAGAGGCTATAGGGTATTAGGAAATACTACTCTTTATTCATTTCATGTCGTGAGGTGCATAGTGTACTAAATTTCCCTCTTCTATTCTCTCACATATGGTGAGAACTCGCACCACTGACGTTCCGGACCCGGGAGCAGCTACTCCCTCCATTGCTAAAGGCTGAGGTAGAGGCTGGGGGAGGCCACCGGCCCGTGGTAGGGGACGAGGGCATCCTAGAGCCATTCTAGTTGCACCACCAGCAGATCCTGTGGAGGATCCTATTATTGAGGAGCAGGGCGAGGTGCCCGTAGCTGAGCCTACCCCGGCGGATTTCATGACAGCACTGGGATTTCAGGAGGTCATGGGCCGCATGCTACGATTCATGAACACTATGACTCATGTTGGTTTATTTCCAGCAGACCCAGCTACTTCACAGGCAGGAGGGGGAGCCTAGACCTCTACTGCTCAGGCTCCATATCATGCAGCTGCAGTATATCAGACTCCGGGTGCACTACCCGTAGATGGGGCTCAGCTAGTTGCTGCAGTGGCACCCCAGCCCAGGCCAGCTGTGGATGGTGATCCACATAAGTTATTGGCCAGATGAATCAGGATTCATCCTCCGGTCTTCGGGGGTGTCATGAGGATGCCCAGGACTATATTGAGAGGTGCAGGGGCAGACTACACAACATGAGGATATTGGAATCGCATGTAGTTGACTTTACTACTTTTCAGCTCGAGGGCATGGCCCGTAGAGGTGGCAGCCCTATGTTCTTGGCAGGCCGGCGGGTTCTCCTCCCATCACGTGGGGTCAGTTCGTGCAGTTGTTCTTGTATAGGTACATCCCGCCCTCTGAGAGGGAGGAGTTGCGATACCAGTTTGAGCATCTCGAGTAGGGTCAGATGTATGTGACTGACTATGAGGCGAGGTTTTCCAAGTTGTCCCGCCATGCACTCATGATACTTCCTACAGATGCAGAGAGAGTGCGGAAGTTTTTTGCTGGATTGCAGCCCGAGATTCGATTTGGTATGGCTCGAGAGATGTAGATGGGCACAGAGTATCTGCTAGTGGTCGAGATTGCTCGTCGGATTAAGGGATATCGCCAGAGAGGTAGAGAGCAGATACAACAGGATAAGAGAGCTAGGTTCTCCGGTGAGTTTAGAGGTGCCCCAACTAGGGGTAGAGGTCAGTTTAGAAGGGGCCAACCTAGTAGGCCACCAGTTTTAGCACCACCTCCTGCTCGGGGGGCTCCAGCACGCCCCTATTTCAGTGCTATGCCAGAGAATTCCTACCGCCTGCCGGCTATTCAGGGTTCTTCCAGTGGGTATTCAGGTCCCTAGGGTCCTTCTGATTCTTATTTCAGTGCCATGCCGGAGAGTTCATGTCATCCACCGGCTATCCAGGCTTCTTCCAGTGGGTCTACGGGTTATTAGGGTCAACCATCAGGGTAGAAGGTTGCCACCTCGTGCTGTTGTTTTGAGTGCGAAGATCCCGGTCACATGAGGAGATACTGCCCTAGACTTTGGGGCAAGGCAGTGCAGCAGGGTCAGCAACCTATGATTTCAGCACTAGCTGCCCAGCCACCTAGAGGTGGAGGGCAGACGGGTAGAGGCCGTCCTAGAGGTGGAGGCTAGACAGGGAGAGGTTAGCCAACTACTACTCAGTCAGGTGGAGGTCAGACAGCCGGTGCTCCAGCTAGATTCTATGCTCTTCCGGCCAGGCCAGATGCATTGGCCTCAGATGTCGTCATCACATGTATTATTTCCGTCAGTGGTAGAGATGTTTCGGTATTATTTGAGTCGAGGTCTACTTATTCATATGTATCATCTTTGTTTGCTCGTTTCCTGGTTATTTCTCTTGAGCCTTTGGGCACTCTTGTTCATGTGTCTACTCCTGTGGGCGATTATGTGGTTGTGGATCAGATCTACCGGTCCTGTGTGGTCATTTTCTGTGGTTTCGAGACTAGAGCAAATCTTCTGTTGCTTGATATGATCGATTTCGAGGTCATCCTGGGCATGGATTGGTTATCTCCACATCACGCCGTCCTTGATTGCCATGCCAAGACTATTTCACTTCTGATGCCAGGATCGTCGAGATTAGAGTAGAAGGGTTCCACAGTTGATACGCCTAGCGGGGTTATTTCCTTCATTAAGGCTTAGCACATGGTTGGGAAAAGTTGTCTAGCTTATATAGCTTATGTTCGAGACACCGCTGCAGAGTCTACGACGATTGATTCAGTGCCAGTAGTCCGGGAGTTCGCCGATGTTTTTCCTTTTGATTTTCTTGGCATGCCTCCAGATCGTGATATTGATTTCTGTATTGATTTGGCTCCAGGCACTCAGCCTATATCTATTCCACCATACCATATAACTTCTAAGGAGTTGAAGGAGTTGAAGGAACAACTAGAGGAGTTGTTCGCAAAGGGGTTTGTCATGCCCTGTGTATCGCCTTGGGGCACACCAGTGCTATTTGTAAAAAAGAAGGATGGGACCACGCAGATGTACATTGATTACTGCCAGTTGAACAAGGTCACCATCAAGAACAAGTATCTGTTGCCTCGTATTGATGATTTGTTCGACCAGCTGCAGTGAGCTAGGGTGTTCTCTAAGATTGACTTGAGGTCAGGGTATCATCAGCTGAATATTTCGGACTCGGATGTTCCGAAGACTGCATTCAGGACTAGATATGGCCACTATGAATTTTTGGTGATGTCCTTCGGCTTGACTAATGCCCCAGTGGCATTTATAGATCTGATGAATCGGGTATTCAGGCCTTATATTGATTCCTTTGTTATCGTCTTCATTGACGACATCTTGATATACTCACGTAGCCTGGGGGAGAATGAGCAGCATTTGAGAGTAGTGCTTTAGACTTTGCAGGAGTAGAAGCTATATGCTAAGTTCTCCAAGTGTGAGTTCTGGCTAGAGTCAGTGGCATTCTTGGGGCAAGTTGTTTCAGGAGAGGGTATTAAGGTAGATCCCAAGAAGATTGAGGCAGTTGAGAGTTGGCCACGTCCTACTTCAGTGACCAAGATCAAGAGTTTCCTGGGGTTAGCAGGCTATTACCGACGCTTTGTACAGGGCTTTTCATCTATTGCATCCCCCTGACTAGATTGACCCAGAAGGGTGCTCCGTTCTATTGGTCCGATGATTGTGAGGAGAGCTTTCAGAAGCTCAAAATAGCTTTGACTACGACACCAGTTCTTGTATTACCTTCCGGTGCAGGGATGTATATGGTATATTGTGACACTTCACGCGTTGGTTTAGGATGTGTGTTGATGCAGGAGGGGCGAGTTATTGCATATGCTTCGCGTCAACTGAAGATTGATAAGAAGAATTATCCTGTGCACGATCTGGAGTTAGCAGTGATTGTTCATGCTCTTAAGATATGTAGGCACTATTTGTATGGGGTGCCTTGTGAGGTTTATACTGATCACCGCAGCTTACAGCATTTGTTCAAGCAGAGGGATCTCAATTTGAGGCAGCACAGGTGGCTTGAGCTACTAAAGGATTATGACATTACCATTCTTTTTCATCTGGGCAAGGCGAATGTGGTCGCGGATGCCTTGAGCATAAAGGCGGAGAGTATGGGTAGCTTGGCATACATTCCAGCAGAGGAGAGGCACCTAGCATTGGACACCCAGTCCTTAGCTAACAGGCTTGTGAGGTTGGACATTTCGTTGCCCAGCCGAGTTTTAGCATGTGTAGTTGCTCAGTCTTCGCTATTGGGGCAAATCGAGGCCCGACAGTTCGATTACCCACACTTGGCAGTACTTAGAGAGACAGTACTTCAGGGAGGGGCCAGGAGGTCTCCATTGGCGAGGATGTTGTTTTGCGACTCCAGGGTCGTCTATGTGTTCCTAATGTTGATGGTCTGAGGAGGAGTATTCTAGAAGAGGTACACAGTTCGTGGTATTCTATCCACCCGGGGGTTACAAAGATGTATCGAGACTTGAAGCAACATTTCTGGTGGCGGGGGATGAAGAAAGACATAGTGAAGTATGTGACCAAGTGTTTGAATTGCCAACAAGTTAAGTATGAACATCAAAGGTCGGGTGGCCTACTTCAGTGGATGCCTATTTTTGGAGTGGAAGTGGGAGCGCATCAACATGAATTTCGTAGTGGGGTTGCCGCGGACTTTGCGGAAGGTTGGTTCCGTGTGGGTTAGTGTGGATAGGTTGACCAAGTCAGACCATTTCATTCCTATGGCGACTACCTATACAGCGAAGAGGTATGCTCAGATTTATATTCGGGAGATAGTCTGATTGCATGGTGTGCCGGTTTCCATCATATCCGACAGAGGCCCTCAAATCACTTCACATTTCTGGAGAGCCGTTCAAAGTGAGTTGGGGGCTCATGTAGAGCTTAGCACAACATTCCATCCTCAGACTGACGGACAGTCGTAGCAGACAGTTTAGATCTTGGAGGATATGCTTAGAGCATGTGTGATTGACTTTGGCGGGCAGTAGGATCAGTTCTTGTCCTTAGCAGAGTTTGCGTACAACAACAGCTACCAGTCCAGCATAGAGATGGCCCCGTACGAGGCTTTATATGGTCGACATTGTCTTTCTCCTATCGGGTGGTTTGACCCTGGTGAGGCTAAGTTACTTGGCACAGATTTGGTACAGGATGCCTTGGATAAGGTAAAGTTGATTTAGGAGAGGCTTCGCACAGCTCAGTCCAGGCAAAAGAGCTAAACGAATCAGAAGGCGCAGGATGTATCATTTATGGTTGGCGAGAAGGTTCTCTTTAAAGTCTCGCCAATGAAGGGCATTATGAGGTTCGGGAAGAAGGGCAAGTTGAGTCCAAGGTTTATTGGCCCCTTCGAGGTGTTGAGATGAGTTGGGGAGGTTGCCTATGAGCTTGCTTTACCCCCACCCCCAGTTTATTGGGGGTTCATCAAGTTTTCTATGTTTCAATGCTTCGGAAGTATCATGCCGACTTATCCCACGTATTGGACTTCAGTACTATTCAATTAGATGAGAGTTTGGGCTATGAGGAGGATCCAGTTGCCATTATTGACAGACAGGATCGCCAGTTGAGGTCCAATAGAATTTCTGCGGTGAGAGTCCAGTGGAGGGGCCAACCGGTCGATGAGGCGACCTGGGAGTCCGAGGAGGACATGCAGAGCAGATATCCCCACTTATTCAGCAGTCCAGGTACTTTTCTATGTGCGTTCGAGGACGAACATTTGTTTAAGAGGTGGAGAATGTAACGACCCGACTGGTTGTTTTGCCTTTTAGAACCCCGTTCCCTTAAATAATACTTCCCGCTCTTGCTTTAGCTAATTTATGACTTGCGGGACAGTTGGTTCGGGAGTTGGAAGAGTTTTGAGTAAAAAAAATATGTCCAATTGTTTCCTTAAGATTCTCATAAATGACCAAGTTTGACTTCGATCAAATTTTTGGGAAAACAAACACGGATTCGCGATTTGATGGTCCCGGAGGGTCCGTGGGAAAATATGGGACCTGGACGTGTTTCCGGAATCGAATTCCGAGGTCCCTAGCCCGAGTAATGAATTTTTATTGGAAATTGTTAAATTGAAGTTTTAAAGAATAAAAGAAACCAAGAAATCATTGATTTCCTAGATACTAGGCTTGAATTTTAGTTCCAAAGCTTGGTACAGGTCCGAAATATCAGTTAAGACTTACCCGTAAAATTTGGTGTCAATCCGAGTAGTTTAATGGCATATTGGTCAGTTAGAAGAAAATTAAGAACTTGAAGTTCAATAGTTTGATTCATTTGGTCTTAAGGGGTGATTGTAAGATTCAGCATTGCTTTAGGTGTTCCGAGGGTTCGAGTAGGTCCGCTTCGTGATTTCAGACTTGTCGGTTTGTTCGGGCGGTGCTCGGGAGCCCCGAGCGTCAAACGAGCGAGGTTCGAGCGAAGTAGGAAAATTGAAGAATAGCTGAAGGTTGTTGCTTCTGTCATAAGCGCATCTGCGGTTCTAGGACCGCAGAAGCAGGACCGCAAATGCGGTCAAACAATCGCAGAAACGACCAAGGTCCAGGTCGAGGGAAACCGAAGAAGCGGCTTTAAAACTGCAAAAGCGGTCCCCAGACTGCAGAAGCAGTCCAGCCGCCTTAGACTAGCTCCGCGAAAATAGCTTGTAAACCGCTGAAGCCGTTTCACAAAAGCGGGAGCCAGACCGTAAAAGCGGTCCAGGCATTTTGGGCCAGATCCGCAAAAGCGATCCTAAGTCCGCATAAGAGGTTTTTGCAGAAGCGGTCATTGCACCTCAGAAGCGAAAATCGCTGGGCAGTGAGTTCATTTAATTCGAACTCAAAGGCCATTTATTTCATTTCTACTCCACACTTAGGCGATTTGGGTGCTTCCAAAGAGAGCATTTCGACATAGCACTTTAAGGTAACTTAATTCCACTTATTATTAGTTTAAATACATGTGTATTAAGTTGATTAAACACTAAAAATTAGGTGAAATCAAAGGGGTTAGAGCTAGACCTAAGGTTTAAGTAAAATCAAGATTTAACCACGAAATTTATTATGAAATGAACTAGAATTCTTATATTATTGATCCTTAGGTTATAGAGACAACTTTCTTCGAAAAATCTTGGAATCCGGGCACGTGGGCCCAGGGTCGGAATTTAGGAAACTTGTGGAAAAGGTTGGGAAATTACTTAAATAGTTAGAATTCGACCTTGTAAGCCTTTATTGACTAGTTATTACTTTATTTAACTAGTTTGTGATCGTTTGGCTCTGATTTAGTGCTTGGGCTTGTTCTTGATATTGGAAGTGCGCTTGGGAGCGAGGTGAGTCTCCTTTCTAACCTTGTAATTGGGAATTGTCCCCATATGATTAATAATTGAGTAATTGTTGCTAACTGCAGGGGCTACACGTGCGCTAGGTGACGAGAGTCTGTGCGTAGCTACTACTATGTTAATTGTCCGTGTAGTTTAGGACCCATACCATGCTTATTTTATATAAACTTCTATGTTATCTTTTTAATACGAGCACCTAGGATATGCTAGGGACTTAGAAAGGGTATAATAACGAACTTGTATATTTGTTGAAATCTTGCATGGCATTAATGACTATTGATGTGCCTTGTGTGTATACTTGATATTGCTTATAATTTGTGGATCGGGCCGATCGCCTGGGTATGAATAGATGCATCTATAGGCGCATTGTTGACCCTTGGCAAGTGCACAGTTTATTTCTGTTGGATCGGGCTGTCGCCTCGGCATATATGCACATGCTTATATTGCTTTCCTGAGAGTGTTAAATGTTGATATTGCCTTTCATGGCCCGATATAAATTGATAATTGTAACATAAGTAAATGGTTAATTGGAAATATAGTGAGAGTAGGACTTATATGCCTTGTTATAAACTGTTGCTTATTAGTAATTCTTCATTGTTAATATAATACATTGAAATATTGTTCGACCCTAGTGAGTATCAAGTCGACCTCTCATCTCTACTTCATCGAGATTAGACGTGATACTTACTGGGTACATATTGTTTATGTACTCATACTACGCATCTGTATTTAATTGTACAGGATCTGAGGTAGATACATCTGGTTACCAGTCCGGTGCACGCACTTGAGCTTGTGGCAGAGCCTTCCACAGTGAGCTGCTTCCTTCATATGCCGCTAAGCAGCCGGATGAAGTCTTCCTTTGCTTTTGCTATCTTTCCCTATTTCAGACAGTAGGATAGACATGTCTTTTGTATATTCTACTAGATGCCCATACTTGTGACACCAGGTTCTGGCACAAACTTTGGTAGACATTTATTTTTGGGGTTGTATGATTATGTGATTTACGGTATTTCGCTATCCTGGCTTAGTTGCAAGTTAAGTATTTATATCACTCATTTCTTATTAAAAGCAACATAAGAATTTAGTAATGTTTCCGCATTGGCTTTCCTGACAATGGTGTCAGGCGCCCTCATGACCTATTGTGGAAATGGGTCGTGATATGAACGCTAGACCACTGCCGCCGCCTCCTCCTCCATGCCCAGAACTCGTCGAAAACTAACCAAAACAACACCCATGTACACCTTACAACCACCAAATAACCAAAGAACAACACTCCATCCGCCGACCTCCTCTTCTCAAAAAAAAAACGCCCCGTCTCCGACCACCTCCTGTCTCTAACCATCACCGGTAGCAAGCAACATCCAAAAATGACCTGGTCTAGACAGAAACAAGTCGGCGCTGCCTCTGTCGAACATCGAGATCCGGCAACTGTTTCGTTACCACCATTCACGTGTTCTTTATTTCTATGTCGGAACGGGTTTAGATGTAACAATGTCTTCATCGTCGTGGAAGTAAGTAAGTTTTGCGGTTTTTTTCGAGGTTGCGACACGGTTCAATTTTGGAAATTTCAGTCCATTTTTGGGTTAAAGCTTGTCGCTGGATTTTTTTATTGCACGTTCAAGACAGTCATATCTGTGTGATCTAGTTATTTAATCTAATAAGAAATCTCGACTAAAGTTCCGAGAAGAAGTGATCATTACTGATTCTCCAATACAAAGCATATAGTATATCGATTTGTAACTTGAGAGCTAGCTGCGGTGTAATATCGGAACAATATTCTATAACTCAGCTTTTTCCGGTGCCGATTCGAGGTCCGTTGTTGAATTTTGGCCGCGGTTCCTTGCTCGAAATTTTTTTTTGTTTTCTTGTTGTCAAGGTCTTCTCTCATCCCACTTTTGTTAGTTGATATTTCAATAATTTGGTGTTGAATTGTTTGTTACGAATTCTCTGCTGACTTTCGTGTTAGATGTGAAAAATGCTTCTGTTTGTTTGCTTTAGTTTAATGTAAGATGAGGAGTGTTAATTGAATTAAGTGTTAGGATACCATTCTAAAATAAAGAGTATTAGTTAGAGCTTCGGAACTAAGATGACGAAATTGTTTTATTTAGCTTTCTTTTACTGGCTTTACTAATTTAATCATTAGGAGCATGATTAGGCCATCACCACCTGGGTAGGCAAAATATAGGATCTTTGTTAGTTTTGAGGTGAGATATCGTGCCCTTAGTTACATCTATCCGGGGAATGCCCCAAAGATTTTATATGAATTTTATTCCGGAGAATGCCCCGTAGTATTCTGTAAGTGAAGGCCGAAGACTGAACGGTTCGAGGAAACATAGAATAGTATTTTTATTTTTGTTTCTTTATTTTTCTTTTATTAGGTGGGTACGACCTCGAGCCACTTTCGTTGTTTATTCTCTTTTTGCGTAATTTTACCTTAATTTGAATGTTTTAAAAGCCAACTAGATCGAGTACGCAATTGTGGCTCTCACGGGACTTGGGGAGTGTCGAACACCTTCTCCCCGAGTTAAATGAATCCCCTTATCCAAATCTCTGGTGCATACTTAGTTTTGGAGTCCACATTATTTAAAAAGGAAAAATCATTTTTATAAAACGGTGACCTGACACACTGAAACCAATGCCAGGTGACGACTCTGAGTTAATCCTTTTGAACACAAAATTTATCACTTTCTAATTGAAAACCCTTTTGATCTTTACTAAATTTATTTTATTAATTTAAGTGGGTTAAGTGAAATAGGTAAAGATAAAGGGGTCTGACATCTCTGGCGACTCTGCTGGAAAATTGCAGGTTCAAGCTAGTACTTGATCTTGTTGGTATTTTAGGATATTCGGTTGAGGTTTTTATGTATTTTGTTTACTTTATTTGAATTTTATTTTTTTATTTCATTTTATTATTTGCTAGTTGCTTATTTGCTTACAGTGTTTCCTTTATGTGTTTATTGCTTTATAACTGTCATCATATGCATTACCCGATCAATTCTTTCTGCAATATGTCTCGGAGCACGCGTCACGTGCACGAACTCTTTGTTAAGTCACCCTTAATTTAGGAGGGGGCCCGTCGGACATATGGAGTGGGTGGAAAGCTTGAGCAGCCACCATCGACCATACGCTCCCCCAAATTGCCTTGTTAGTGAACCCAAAACTTAGGTCACCCTTTAGGTCATTTTTATTTGTATCATGTCATTTAGACCTACTAGAGTTCGGTTTCTCAGGTACCATATCCCTTTGTAGGAAGCCTGTCCAAATTTTATCAAAATTGGCATGTGGCCCAAAATAACATTTAATCATCCTATGTGCTAAAATGTTGCATCTGTGACGGTAGAAAGGTCATTTGGCCGACCGATATTTTGAAAAGAAGGGTGAAAAATGAAGCAAGTAGGGCCCAGTCATGATTTTTCTTTCACAACTTTTTCAAGAAAAGACAAAAAAAATGAAAATAAAAAATCCAAAAAGATTTTACACTTTTCCGTTATTTTCCAAAAATTCAAAAATAAAGGAAAAAAAATCCAAAAAGATTTTACACATTTCCATTATTTTCAAAAATGAAAAAATGGAAAAAAATGCAAAAGATTTTATACTCCCATCATTTTCCAAAAGATAAAAAAATCAAAAAAAGAAAAACCAAAAATATTTTACATTTTCCATCAATTTTTTCAAAAAGAAAAAAAAGTATAGTTTTTTCAAATTAGATGCATTATTTTTTAAAATTCTATCCCATATCAAATCTTCCCGAACGTGAACCTGATTCTCGTCTTCCGGGGCAGGATACGTAGGCAACCTACATAGGGTCCGGTCTTCCTAGTAAGTCTTAGGTTCTTAGCTTTGCGGGGGTCTTAGCCATATCTTGCATGTTTAGCCACTTTTGGCCACATTAGCCATTCTTGCAAAATGGGGCCATTTTTACAAAAGTGGTTTAATAAACCATGTTTTAGGATTTTGAGCCCACAACTAGGTGTCACATTACTTTAAGGTCCGTCCTTGTTGAGTTTGCATCTTTAGCCACTTTTCGCCATATCGGTCATTTTGCAAAGTAGGTCATTTCTGCAAATTAATTTTGGGCCATGATTATTGGGAGTTTGAATCCATATAAGCCTTAGTGAGGTATGTCCATGTCTTTGAGGTCACCTTTGTTAAGTTTGCACTTCTAGCCATTCTTGGCCACATGAGTTAATTTTTAAAAATAGCCTTAGTCATGTCTTGCATGCGTCCAATAGAAAGTGTCGTGGCGTCACATGTTTCTTGAGTCACTAGCTCTATTTGATCTTATTTTTTCCATTTAGGTATGGAGCAATTAGCTAGAGTTTGAGCATGACAAATACCCCAGGACCATTCTAGTCAAGACCATTGCATGCACGAGTTGCTTGAGGAAACTTTTTATTTTTTTTAGTCTATCTTATGTCGTCTTTTAATTTTTAGTCTTGTACAGTTGTATCAAGTCTATCAGTCTAGTTAAGATTGTCGAGTCTTTTAATATAGTACTTCTTGTTTTGTATTTGAAAAACCAAAAAAATTATAAATGAAAAATTTAAAAAGATTTTTGTTTTTAGTTTATTTTATCCATCACTTTTCCAGAACTACGCTTGGTCTGATTCATGAGGGACATGATACGTAGGCAACCTTCATAGGGTTCGATCGAATCATCATTAAAAAAGAAAAAAGAAAAAAAAAGAAAAAAAAGAATAAAATGTGGGACGTGAGAAATGAAAGGAAAGAAAAAAGCGATAACAAGAAGGAAAATAGGGGGAAAGAAATGAAAAATCAAGCGGTGTTAGTAAGGAAGATGAAGAACGAAATGGGGCAAGAAGAGTGAAATTGGGATGATGCCATATGGCCTTTGATCGCAGCAAACTCGACCTTACACTATGGTAGGAGGAGTGGGCGCTAGTACTTTTACCCGAATAGCGGTATCGGGGTCAATTTCCACAGGGAGCTAGAAAGGGAGTTGTGTATTTGCTTAGACTAGGAATGAATGTTTGCTTCTAATTGAACTTCAAACATTTTTGGGTTTTTGTTGTTAATTAACTATTAATGTTAACTACAAGCTAAGGCTAAATTATGCTAAGAGATATGTTCTAAAGTGTGATTAATATAGAGAAAAGCACTAGGGTTATGGCAATACCTAGGTGGTTAACTAATGGGTAGAAGCTACCAACAATAGATTGACATATTTGGGATCAATGTTATAACCGTTGCACAATTGTACCTATTCTCACACCTCTCGGTAGAGAGAGCAATTTTTCCCAATTGGCTCTCTCGAGACCAATTGGATAGGCCAATTAGACCAAGCAACTAGGGTTCAAGTAGGGTGATTACTCTCTCGAGGTTTAACCCGTTAATTGGGACTACCATTTCTCATGGGTCCATCCCAATTCCTTGTTGGGTCAATTTTGGGGTCATAGACTCTCTTTCTCAAGAAGGGTCAAGACCCACTAAGCTAGAATCGATGTTTACAACCACCAATCCTTAATTAAACCATAAAATTAACCCAAATAACAAACACCCAATATCAATCTATCATTAATAAGCAACACCCATCAATTACCCACACTAGGGTTGAGCCACAATCCTAGCTAATGGGTTTAGCTAGACATAATAAGAGAAGAAACTGAAGAAATAGAAGATGAAATAACCATATTAATTAATTGCTAAGAAGAAACTACAAGAATCTATTGAGAAATTAATGCTGAAGTGCCAAAATAGGCTAAAACTTCGGTCCTCACGAGCGCAGCTCAATATATGATACAAAACTTAATCCTAAAAATGGTAAAATATTCTATTTATACTAGGCTGGAAAACTGGACAAAAATACCCCTGCGGGGTCAGCGCGGACTGCGCATAAATTTGGCGCGGCCGCGCAGGCTGTTGGACTTGCAATAATCTCTCTTCTGAAGTTGGGGATGTGGACCGCGCAAAAAGGTAGCGCGGCTGCGCAGGCCATAAATGGAGTGCGGCCGCGTGGAAGGAATTTGGCAATTTGACACCTCTCAGAATCTCACCCACGCGGACCGCACTGATTTGGAGCGCGGCCGCATGGGTTCTTGCCTTGAATTTATGGTTTCTGAATCTCCTCAGGCGCGGACCGCGTAAAGAAGAGCGCGGACCGCGCAGAAGGCCTTTGGAATGTGTAGTCTCTGAATCTCCTAGCGCAGCCGCGTGACAAATCAGTGCGGTCCGCGCTAGGTCTTCTTGTCCCCACTTCATTTATTCTTTGGCACTTGGCAGGTTTCACTCCGTTTTGAGCCAATTTTTGACCTCTGTCATCTTGTCGCTCAAACCTGCAATCAAGCACAACTTGTAAGCATTTTGAGACTATTTTATGGCAATTATCACACAAAGCATAGGCAAGTAAGGGCATAAAACGTGTTAAAATCACAGTTATCAACTCCCCCAAACTTAAACCTTTGCTTGTCCTCAAGCAATAAAACAAGACCCACCCCTCAAAGGGAAACATCCAAACAATTCCAACTTATCCTAAAGTAACCTCATCACGCATCAATTGGGACTAACAATTGCCCTCAATAGGAATGCATCATTAACACATTTTTAGCTTTTAAGAACTATGGATCAAATGTGACACAAGAGCATCAAGGGTTGACTCATTTCATCAAGGAGCTTTTCTCAAATACCTTGGTCATTGTGGAACCCAAACTCACATATCCTCAACTCTCCCTAAGCGAACCTCACCTTTTAGAGTAATGACACACAAACCGAGGTTGATGGATTTTTCACTCATTTCTCTCACAAAGAAGGTCATAAGTCCGGCTCTAAGTACCATATGTTTGCCCGTTGTGTAGGTATCCACTAATGTAGGTTCCGTTCAACTCAAGATCATATAGGGCTTTTGTGGAGTCATTGTAAGGGCCTTTGGGTAAGGGTATGATATGTTTTGTTCAAGTGGGTTCAATCTTCCCTCAAGCACTTCTTTTGATTCATTTTGGCATGTTTTCTTGACTCATTTGAGTATTCACTTCTTTTTCGAGGGGTTAAAGAGACACACTGTCGCTCTTTATTATGAAATTCAACACACTTCTCCTTTTTTCACTTTTTCACAACCTTATTCACTTTTGTTTTCTTTGAATCCCCTTTTCTTCCTTTTTCATTGCCTTCCTTTTCTTTTTGTTTTTGCACCTTTTACCATATTGTTTCCTTTCTTGTCTCCCTCCCCCCAAACTTAGATATTTGCCATCCGCTCAAGGGAAGATTTGGGTGCCAAGAAAAGGTATCATTAAGAACGGGTATAGGCTTGTAGCTTTTGTTCTTGAAAGAAGAAGGTTTAAGGCTCAAAGGGGTTAGCTAGGGATCACTTCATTAGTAGGTCATGGAGTTGTTCAATCTTAGCACTTCGGATCAAGAAGAGCCTATACTCACTTCTCAAGCCAAATTTCACCTAGGATTTTGCCTCAACACACGCTCGAGGCAAGTTCTAGACCATCGGCTCGGAGCTTAGACTTATGATTCGAATTCTCACCACACGCACTCAAGGATTGCCAAAGACATCGAGTCGAGGGCCCACAACAACCTTAGTTACGATTTAGCGCACAATGGCCCCACACGACTATATGGTGATTTTTTGGTCAACACAAGAGTCTCAAGGCCACCATTTTTCACCATACTCAACACAACATTATGTCTTTGGCCATGGGATCAAAGGCAAATGTGTTAGGCCCAAATGAAGCTTGCTTGAGGTTCCCTTAACTATGAAATTTTGAAAATAAAAAACGGACTCAAACCCTTAAGAAGGTTGTCACACCATCTGTCATTGGGAAGAGCCACCCGGTTCGCACAACACTCGACCCTTGGAAAGAACCGTGGCATTAAGAAAACCAAGGGCTTATTGAAAACACCAAAACCAAAACAAAAGGCTACGAGCCTCACTACTAAGCGAAAATAAAAAATTTTAACGAAAAATAGAAAAACCAAATGAATATGTACAATGGGGAGTAGAATATACAACGGGGATGAATATATACATAAGAGTCTAGAAGTAGCTAAAGTCAAAAGTTATATACAAGCCAACTATCAAATCCAAAACATAAACTAGAAATCAAATAAATATATACAGTAGGGCGCACTCCCACAAATAAAATCTGGCATTGTCCCCAATGCCAACTATCAAAATAAACACAAAATCAAAAAGGAAGGATATAGACTGGCTCATCAAGCCTGATCCGTCTGCATAGGCTGATCAATGGTCCCTGGATCCTCTATAGTGGAACGGACCTCAGACTGGTCTCCTGCCTCCTACTGATCTGGCACTGGGACGGGGGCCGGGTCATGGACTAGCTGAACCTCTGCTGGAGCACTGGATGTACCCTCCTGAACCGGTGTCACCTCTATCACAACACCTGCGGTGCTAGGAAGCTTCTGCTTCTTCCTTGGGTACCTAGGCTCCTCCTCCTGCTGTGGCTGAGCTGCTGCTGGATAAAGAGCTAGATCCCCCAATAGCAAGTCTAATGGCATCTTGTCTGCCAAGAGCTTGTCCACATCTGCCCACAACTTTCTTACCAACTCCCGAGAGGCCCTCCATTTTCTCATCTTCTTATGTTCCTTGGCAAGGTCCTTCAAAGCCTTTCCATCCGAAGAAACCGCTGTAGTCAAGTCGGCCTGAGTCTCCAAAATCTTCTCCTGGTTGGCCAGAAGCTTCTTCAACGTCTCCTCAATGGAAGGAGGAATCTGGGCTGTGGTTGTAGCTGACTGTGCCTTAACTGTAGTAGCCAGGGTGGACAACTTGGATGTCACAGCTAACATCCAGTTGTTCAAACTGGCCAAAGACTGACTGAGCTGGTGGGTAGTGAACCGGTGAGTCTTTGAAGAAGGGACTGTCGGGTCAGCTGAAGTAGAAGGACCAGCTACCGAAGAAAGACTCGGGGGCAATGTCTCACCGGCAGTACTAGCAGGGATGGAGGATGGCTCAGTAGAAAGCTCGATCACAGCTGGCTCCTCAGACTGTCCAGGTAAGGTAGAGGTGGGTGGCTGATACTTTTTGGACTTTGGGTTGTCAGAACCCAACTGGCTATACCAAGAATAGGGGGCCACCTTTGCCTTGACATCAAACCGCTTTTTCTTCACCTCCAAGTCTCTAAAATACAGGGACAGAGTGTTTGGGAAGGGGTAGTTGGTGTTGGTCTCCTGTCCGACCATAGAAATCACCCTAGAGATTATGTTGCCCACATTTAGAGGAAGCCCGGCCATGATAGATTCCACAAGTACATCCCGGGGCAAAGGAACTGAGTGATCATGTGTGGAGGGGTCAAGTCTGCTACAAATGAATGTCAACCAACTTTTTGCCTCAAAAATGAAAGTGTTTCGCAGAATCTTCTCCCCTGCCTTTAGCCATTTAGGAACAGTCCCTGGGGCTGCCAAGTACCTGGCTAACCAAGGACGCACCTCTTCACCCATTGCGAGCTTTTCCAAGTATTCGGATTCATCCTCCTCTTTGAACCCCAAATAGTCATTCAATGACTTCCCATCAAACAATACCATCTTGTCCCTCACCTGCGTCGCCTTTGTGTCCTTCACCATATGAGCCACATTACAATGGTCACGACCCTAGTTCACCAATTGTGAACACGTCATGACGGCACCTAGTCTTCGCGACCAGGTAAGCCTAACATATTGCGGAAGTGATAACAATTGCCAAATTTATAACCAAAACTAAATAACTAGAATAATGTATACAGTTGCCGCCTGGCACATACACTTTAACTCAAACACTGAAGTAACCTCCCAGACCCGGAAACCCACGGGCAACAC
>MU735802.1:5997-41573 GCA_026770625.1 Nicotiana glauca
AAGTCTAATGAAAACTAATAAACACAGCTATGCGATAAGACATATCCATGAAATATAGTACTGCAAGACAAAACAGAAACACAGAGTAAATACAGCAAAATTTACAAGAATACCGACGAGGGTCTTCCAGGATACCGTCCTGTAGCCCTTTTCTCAACTGTCCAATGGAACTTCCCGGGATACCGTCCAGTAGTCCAAATCTCGTATAAATATAAAAAATCTCCTGGGATACCATCCCGTAATCCAATCATCAGTGTGCAGGGGATCTCCCGGGATACCATCCTGTAGTCCCAAAATAAAAGTGCAGGGGGGTCTCTCGGGTTACCGTCCCGCTGTCCCAAAATAAAAGTGCAGGGGGATCTCCCGGGAATCAAACCCGTAGTCCCAAAATAAAAGTGCAGGGGGATCTCCCCGGAATCAAACCCATAGTCCCAAAATAAACAAGCAAGGGTGAACTCCCGGAATCCCGCATTCGTAGTCCCAATGTAAATGCGCAACCAACATCAGAGAAATATTCAGAAATTTAAGTACAACAATACAAGGTATCAAGGAATACTGTCCTAACATGCTCCACGTAATCACAGTTACGACAATTTAATCAAATAGGCAGCTTGGATCAATTAAACATGCTCTTCTACGCTAGCACAGGCTATAAAGGCAAGTAAAGTAAGGCAAATATGAAAGAGAATCCAAATCAAGTAATTAAGTAAAAATCTGTGTTTCAACAATTTGCTCAAGTACGCGCTCGTCACCTCACATACAAGGCATTCAATTTACCAATTATCACATCCTAAGGGACGAAGTCCCCCACACAAGGTTAGGCAAGCCACTTACCTCGAACCGGTGCGAAATCAACTAGGGACCGATGCCCTTGCCACGAGTATCCGACTCTGAGTGGCCCAAATCTATTCAAACCAAGTTCATATTGTACGTAATATTGCAATTAACTGATTCCACTAACAAAATCAAAACTAGTGCACAAAAATAGGTAAAATGACAAAAATGCCCCTCCAGCCAATGTCTCGAAATCGAATAATTTTTACATTTTCAGAACCCTCGTACTCTCACGAGTCTAACCATATAAAAATCTCCCAAATCGGAGGTCAAATGCCCCCTCAAATCCTCACAGTTAGGTCTAAGAACTTTACCCCAATTTTCATTCAAAAATCCAAAATTAAGGTTGAATTTGAGGTTAGATTAGTGAGTATTAATCATAAGAGAGTAAGGAATCGTTATCCAATCGTTGCCTTTGAAAATCCCTCGAAAAATCTCCCAAAACCGAGCTCTCTAGCTTTTGTTTTGTTAAAAATGGAGGAACCCTCGTTTTGAAAGGTTTATATCTGCCCAGGGATTTTATTCAATGTGATCGCATGAAAAGGTATGCGATCGCGTAGAAGGAAATTTTGAAGGCCCAAAATTAGTACTATGCGAACGCAGCTTAAGGCATGCGATCGCAGAAGAGGATCAGGTGAATCTATGCGATCGCGTACCTGGCCATGCGACCGCGTAGAAGGATTTTGGCCCTGAGACCCAGCTCCTATAGTCTACTATGCGAACACGGTAGAAGGAATGCGAACGCAGAGAAAGGGGGAACAGAACTATGCGATCGCGTAGAAGTCTTTGTGATTGCATTGAAGGAAAAAGCCCCCCTCTAAAAGTGTACTATGCGATCGCATGGGTAAGGCTGCGATCGCATAGAGGAAATGTCTGCAACAGCTGAGTGGATTTTTCTCCAATACTCTAAGTCCCAAAATTGCCCCGTTCAGCATCCGAAACACACCCGAGGCCCCCGGGACCTCAACCAAACCTACGGACATATCCCATAACATCATTCAAACTTGTACCAATCCTTAAACCACCAAAAACAACGCCGAAAACTCGAATTAATCAATGATTTGGACCTAAGAACTTCAAATTCCAACCAAACTCGCTTTCGATCAAAAACCTAACCAAAACACGTCCGATTGACCTAAAATTTTGCACACACATTCCAAATGACATGATGGATCTATAGCAACTTCCGAAATCCAAATCTGACCCTCGGATCAAAAACTCACTATCGGACCGAAAGCTTCAAAAATTCAAACTTCGGCATTTTAAGCCTAAAATGGCTACGAAACTCTAAATAACATTTCGAACATGATCCCAACCCCAAAATCACCTAACGGGGCTAACGGAACCATTGGATTTCCATTCCAAGGTCGTCTTCACACTGCTCCGAATACGGATAATTTTTCAACTCTTAAACTCTCATTTAGGGACTAAGTTTCCCAAAAGACTCCAAATCCTAATACCGGATGTCCCGGCAAACCAATATAGCAGAAATGAACTTAGGGAAAGCAGTTAATGGGGGATCGGGGCGTAAATTCCAAAAACGACCGGCCGGGTCGTTACAGTACCAATATGATTTAAACTTTGGCATATGAAGTTTTGATCTTTAAAATGAAAAAATTATTGAAGTGATAATCCTTGTTATGAATTTTAGGTTCTATTTTTGGCTCTTTGATTCATTAAATATTCTTTTAGGCTATATATGATTTTTTTTGGGTTCTTTGATTTTAATTAGACTTTGGATTTATATGGTACTCGAGTTTTCATGTTCCATGTGTGGTGAGATTTGTTGCAAGTTCTTTTGCATTATTTGTAGTCTAGAACTTGCCTATAACGTGCTTCAAGGCAAAATCCTAGACTAACTTGTGTTGAAAAATGATGTTAGACTTTCCATAGTCAACACCTTTTGAGCCTCAAAACTTTTTCTTTGGCAACCATGTTACGAGCTTAAGAAAAAACATTTTGAAATAGAAATACATCCTCAGTGCAATACAGTCTATCCCAAAACTGGGGTGTCACCGAGTACATGAGGATCTATAGCAGAATACAGTCTATTATAGTATCTAAGAACTGAAATACAAATAGAGATAATGAAGGAGAGTCGACGCCTACGAACGCTATACAACTACCTCGATAGTCTCTGAGACCTGACTCCTCAATCAGCAGCCACCGTGACCGGAAACACCTGGATCTGTACACGAGTTGCACGGTGTAGTGTGAGTACAACCAACTTAATAAGTAACAAATCCAACCTTTGGGCTGAAAGTTAGTGACGAGCTCCATCGGCACGGTTCAATATAGAGATAACACTACAGAAAATGTGGGCATGCTTTCAAGGTCAATAGATAGCTCAAAACAATAAAATAGATAAAATTTGAATGATATGAAGAATGTAACTCTGCTACTTCTACATGCCAATGCACATGTTGTATGTGATGCACCATGCTGACATCCTCATGTGCTTACACTCACAAATTGTCAATCACTAGATGTTGTATATGGCCCATACGGCCCAGGGAAGATCTATCCTAGAATATATACATCACTGACTATTAATCACCCAGTACCGAGTAGGGCCAATCCAGCCCATGGAGAAGATCCATCTCCAGGTATAAAATTCTTCAGACAAGATCCATGTTCAGGGAAGATCCATCCCTCAATAATATTAACCGCGCTCACTAGGGGTGTTTGAAGACTCCCGAGGGGCTCATTTAGCCCAAGTACTATCATAAATCAATATAACCACTGCAGCGTGCAGCCCGATCCCATAAATGTCACTCATAATTAGGATATCGACCTCAATCAGTCATCAATCTCTCTAGTCTCACTCACGAGCTCACAAATGTCATGAAACTAGTCTGAACATGATGATATGATATATCAATAAATAACAACATACACATCTCTAGCATTATATAGCCTAAACATGATATAGCATAAAATGATCATAACGATAGGACATCTTTACAGTGCTATGGAATCAACTAGGTCCCAATTCACATGGTGTACACTTGCAATCGCCTTCACTTTGCATGTGCGTCACCTCAATACCAATCACGACATAAAATTCGGGGTTTCGAACCCTCAGAACCAAGTTTGAAAGTGTTACCTACCTCAATCCTAGCAAAATTCTACTCCAACATGCCTTTGCCTCTCAAATCATTTTCCAAATGTCTCAAATATAGTAACAAGCAGTTCAATCTAATGAATATAGGGCAAAGGAATCAATTCCATAAGAAAAATACAAATTTATAATCAAAAGTCCGAAATCGGCTCAAAACCGGTGCCCGGGCCCACGTCTCGAAATCCAACAACAATTACAAAACCCAAAATCCATTCACTCACGAGTCCAGCCATACAATTTTTATTAAAATCCAACACAAAATAATCACCTAAAACCCCCAAATCCACTCTCAAGATGCCTAGCCTCAAACCCTAAGTTTTGCCTTAAAACCATACAATCTAGGTGGGAAATCAATGGGGAAACAAGATTATTGATAAGAAACGAGTAGAAGAATCTAACCTCAAGAATCCCCCTGAAAATCCTCATCAAAATTGCCTAAGTCTGAGTTTAAAATGTTTCAGAGCTCGTATCATGCACTATTGGCTCATGTTTCATCTATATCGGGTCCCTCTAGTAGTTATCCCGATGCTCGGGTCTCCATTCAGTCTCCACTGCTGTTCACATGGAGAGGTTGCTTTGAGCATGGAGATTTGGGTCATAGAGGCATTATCCCCTCCTTTCGGGAGGTTCAGCTCAGCAGATGATCCAGCATACTACTTCAACACCCGTTACTTTACCACCCGCCCATCCAGCTCAAGGTAGAGCTCAGTCAGCTAGGGTTTGCTCTCGAGAGAGAGGCCGATCAGGTGGCGACCAAACGCATTTTTATGCACTCCCTACTAGACCAGATGTTATTGTTTCAAACACAATGATCATATATATTTTCTCAGTATGTCACCGAGATTCTTCTATTTTATTTAACTCTAGGCCCACCTATTCATATGTATCATTGTATCTTTCTCATTATATGGATATGTCCCGTGAGTCTTTAGTTTCATCTATTCATATATCTACGCTGATGGGTGATACTATAAGTGTGGACCTAGTGTACCGGTCGTGTGTAGTGACTATTGTGGGTTTGTAGACTAGAGTTAATCTCTTAATGCTTAGTATTGTTAATTTTTATGTGATATTGGGTATGGATTGGTTGTCTCCATGTCAAGCTACTTTGGATTGTCCCGCTAATACTGTAATGTTGGCGATACCGGGGTTGCAGCGGATTGAGTGGCAAGGTTCTTTAGACTATGTTCCCATTATAGTGATTTTATACTTGAAGGCCCAATAGACGGTTGGGAAGGGTTGTTTATCTTATTTTGATTTTGTAAGGGACGTTGGTGTAGATACCCCTATTATTGATATTGTTCCAGTGGTGTGAGATATTTTGGATGTGTTTCCTAAAGATCTACCGGCATGCCGCTTGACAGGGACATTGACTTTGGTATTGACATGATGCTGGGCCCTCAGTCCATTTCTATTCCTCCATACCGAATTGCACCAGCTAAGTTGAAGGAGCAGCTTCAGGAACTACTTGATAGGGGGTTTATTAGGCCTACTATGTCATCTTGGGGTCCACTGGTTCTATTTGTAAAGAAGAAGTATGATACTATGAGTATATGCATTTATTATAGGCAGTTGAACAAAGTCACAATAAAGAACAAGTACCATTTTACCGCATATTGATGATCTATTTGACCAACTTCAGGGAGCGAGGGTGTTTTCTAAGATTGATTTGAGGTTAGGGTATCACCAATTGAAGATTCGGGACTCGGCTATTCTTAAGACAGCTTTCATGACCCATTATGGTCATTATGAGTTCCTTGTAATATCTTTTAGGCTTACCAATTCCCTATCAACTTTCATGCATCTGATGAACAGTGTGTTTGAGCCTTATCTCTACTCGTTCATTATTATGTTCATTGATCATATCCCAGTGTACTCTCGTATACAGGAGGATCATGCCGAGCATTTGAGGTTTGTATTGTAGCTGTTGAGAGAGGAGAAGCTTTATTCCAAGTTCTCCAAGTGTGATTTTTGGCTCAATTCAATGGTATTCTTTGGTCACGTGTTGTCCATTGAGGGTATTCAGGTGGATCCAAAAGAGATAGAGGCAATTTAGAGTTGGCCCAGACCGTCCGTAGCTATAGAGATTTCTTGGTTTGGCTGGTTATTATTATCGGTTCGTGCAAGGTTTCTCATTTATTGCATTTACCTTGACCAAATTAACATAAAAGGGTGCTCCTTTCAAGTGGTCAGATGAGTGTGAGGAGAGTTTTCAGTAGCTCAAGACTACCTTGACCACAGCTCAAGTTCTAGTTCTACCATCAGGTGATGGTTCTTATATAGAGTATTGTGATGCTTCTCGGATCAGTATTGGGTGTGTTTTGATTGAGTAGGGTAGAGTAATTGCTTAGGCTTCATGCCAGTTAAAGCTCTATGAGAAGATCTACTTTGTTCATGATTTGGAGTTGGCTGCCATTGTTCATACATTGAAGATTTGGAGGCACTATCTCTATGGTGTGTCTTGTGAGGTATTTATAGATCATCGGAGCCTCCAACACTTGTTCAAATAGAAAGATCTTAATGGCTGGGGAAATGGTTGGAGCTGCTAAAGGACTGTGATATTACTATTTTGTATTATCTAGGGAAGGCCAATGTGATGGCCGATGGCTTGAGTTGGAAGGAAATTAGTATGGGTAGTCTTGCATTCATTCCTATTGGGGATAGGCCTTTTGCAGTTGATGTTTTGGCCTTGGCCAACTAGTTTCTGAATTAAGATATTTTAGAGCTCAGTTCGGTTCTAGTCTGTATGGTGTCTCGGTAGTCCATATTTGATTACGTTAAAGAGCGCCAGTATGATGATCCTCATTTACTTGTCCTTAAAGACAAGGTTCAGCACGATGATGCCAGAGATATGACTATTGGAGACGATGGGGTGTTGAGGATGTAGGGTCAGATATGTGTGCCCAATGTAGATGGGCTACAGGAGTTGATTCATGAGAAGGCCCATAGCTCACGGTATTCCATCCATTCGGGTGCAGCAAAGATATATCAGGACCTGAGAAAGCACTATTGGTGTAGAAGAATGAAGAAGGATGCAGTTCCATTTGTAGCTCGGTGTCTTAACTGTCAGCAGGTTAAATAGACCGAGTGGATTACTTCAGAGGTTAGAGATTATAGAGTTGAAGTGGGAGTGGGTCACCATAGATTTCGTAGTTGGGCTCCCATAAACTTTAAGGAAGTTCGATGCTATTTGGGTGATTGTGAATTAGCTGACCAAGTCCTCGTACTTCATTCCAGTGGGTACTACTTATTCTTTAGATCAATTGGCTGAGATTTAAATTAGAGAGATTGTTCGCCTTCACTGTGTGTCAGTTTCCATTATTTCAGATAGAGGCACACAATTTACATCGCATTTTTGGAGAGCCTTGAAATGAGAGTTGGGCACTCAAGTTGAGTTGAGAACAGATTTCAACCTCAGACGGACAGACAGTCTGAGCACACTATTTAGATATTACAGGATATGTTACGCGCTTGTGTCATTGATTTCGGAGGTTGATGGGACCATTTTCTACTGCTCGTGAAGTTTGCTTACAATAACTGCTATTAGTCGAGCATTCAGATGACTCTGTATGAGGCTTTATATGGGAGGTGGTGTAGATCTCCGGTGCGTTGGTTTTGAGCTAGGTGAGGCTAGGCTATTGGGTACTGACTTAGTTGAAGATGCTCTAGACAAGGTTAAATTGATTCAGGAGCAGCTTCGCACGGTGCAGTCTAGACAAAAGGTATATGCTAATAGGAAGGTCTGTGATATGTCTTACATGGTAGGGGAGAAGGTTCTGCCGAAGGTCTCACCCATGAGTAGTGTTATGAGGTTCCAAAAGAAGGGAAAGTTGAGCCCTCAGTTTATTGGGCCTTTTGAGGTACTTTAGAGGATAGGGGATGTGGCTTACAAGCCTGCCTTTCCACCTAGTTTATCGAGTGTGCATCTATTATTTCATGTTTCTATGCTTCGGAAGTACATTGGCGATCCATCTCATGTTTGGATTTTAGCATGGTTTAGTTGGATGGTAATTTGACTTATGATGTGGAGCCATTGACCATTTAGGATCTGTAGGTTCGAAAGTTGAGGTCAAAGCATATAGCTTCAGTAAACGAGCAGTGGATAGAGGCGAAGCTAGCATTTCAAGCTTATGGGTTCAGAATTCTAAACATTAAAAGTTGTTGGGTTCTAAATTAATAATTTATACATATTTTATAAATTTTATAAGACAAATACAATGTTCGAATTAAAGTTACTAGGTTCGAATGAACCCGCTACCAGCATTCTACCTCCGCCTCTGGTAGTGGAGATTTCATCCAGTGGAGGAGGCTATTTGGGAGACCGAGCGGGAGATGTAGAGAAGATATCCACACCTATTTATAACTCGAGGTATGTTTCTTTACCCGTTCGAGGACAAACGTTTGTTTAAAGGGGGATGTAACAACCTGGCCAATTGTTTCGAGAGTTATAGCTCTACTCTCCCATTGTCTGATCCTTTTGTATTCTACAGGCTATTATATGACTTACCGGGCTAGTTGGTTCGGGTCCATAGAGGTTTAAGAGTGAATTGAGATACTTAATCTCTTTATTGAAAACTTAATCTGTAAAAGTTTGCCGGATGTTGACTTATGTGTAAAAAACCTCGAATTTGAATTGTGATGGTTCTGTTAGGTGATTTTGGACCTAGGAGCGCATCTGAATTGTTAATTGGAGGTCCGTATTAGAATTAGGCTTTAAATAGCGAAAGTTGGAATTTTGTAAAGTTTGATTGTGAGTGGACTTTTTGATACCGGGGTCGGATTGGATTTATGGAAGTTGGTGTAGGTCAGTGGGATCATTTCTAACGTGTGTTCAATATTTGAGGTTGATCGGACGTGATTTGATAGGTTTTGATGTCATTTGTAGAATTTGGAAATTTTAAAGTTCACTAGGCTCGAATCAGTGTGCAATTCATTTGTTTGATGTTGTTTAAGGTGATTTGAGGGTTTGACATAGTTCGTATCGTGATTTAGGACATTTTGGTATGTTTGGTTGAGGTCCAGCGGGCCTCGGGTTTATTTTGGGGGTTTAACAGACTTGGTTGTGAGTTGGTAAAACAACTAAAGTTTTGTTGCTACTAGTGTAACTGCACCAGCGGAGTAGGCACCGTAGCTACGAGCCCGCAGAAGCAGGCAAGGAGGAGATGGAAGTTGTCATAGGTTGGAGGTTCTTTCCGCACCTTCGAGGCCACATATGCGGCGAGAAGGGCGCAGAAGCAGAGTTTGAGGGATTGGGGAGTGTAGGTTGCTTCTGTAGAAGAGGATCTCAGGCCACAGAAGTGCCTCTGCAGGTGTGAGCCTAGGTGACTTAGATGATTTCCGCAGAAGCAAAGAATTTACCATAGAAGCAGTTCCGCATGTGCAGAAATATTGCCGCATGTAGAGTGTTTAAAAAAGAGGGTTCGCAATTTAGGCTTCTTTTCAACATTTTGGACTTGGACTTAGGTAATTTTTTAGAGGATTTTTTAGGGGATTCTTGAGGTAATGTTCTTGTACTCATTTTTGGTCAATAATCTTGTTTCCCTATTATTTTTCCCACCTTGATTGTGTGGTTTTAAGGTAAAATTTAGGGGTTTGAGGCTAGGGATTTGGAGAGTGGATTTGGGGGTTTTTGGTGACAATTTGGTGTTGGATTTTAATAAAAATTTTATGGTTGAACTCGTGAGTCAATGGGCTTTCTATTTTTTTGATTTTGTTGGATGTCGAGACATGGGCCTGAGGCCGAGTTTAAGCTGATTTTGGATTTTTGATTATAAATTCGTATTCTTCTTGAGAAATTGATTCCTTTAGCCTATATTGATTGTATTGTACTGCTTATGGCTAGATTCAGGATGTTTGGAGACCGATTTTAGAGGCAAAGGCATGTTGAGGTAGAATTTTGCCCGTGTTGAGGTAAGTAACACTTTAAATCATTGTTCTGAGGGTTCAAAACTCTGAATTATGTGTTATGTGATTGGTATTGAGGTGACGCACATGCCAAGTAACGGGCGTATGGGCGTACACTGTGTGAATTGGGACCTGGTTGATTCCATGGCACTGTAAAAGGATCCTATCTTGTTGATATTTGTTTTTTCACCATATCATAAAATAATTTAACTATCAATCATTCTAGAGATCATGTTTAGGCTATATGCTGGTACTTTTGGGGACCCATAGTGGTTATTTCTTGATGTTGACTCACTAATATCACTAATATTACATACTTAGTCATGTTCATTCATTTTGTTTCATATCTCAATCTATGTTGTTATTTATTTATACATCATATCATCATGTCCGGGCTACTTTCATGACATTTGTGAGCATGTAAGTGAGAGTGGAGAGATTTATGACTGAGTGAGGCTAAGATCCTAATTATGAGTAACATATATGGGATTAGGCTGTATGCCACAGTGGTTATACTGATTTATGATAGTGCTTGGGCCAAAGGATCCCCTCCGGAGTCTGCACAAACCCCCAATGAGTGAGGTTGTTATTATTGAGGGATGTATCTTCCCTAAACATGGATCTTGTCCAAAGAATTTTATACCTGGAGATGGATATTCTCCACGGACTGGAATATCCCTACTCGGTACTGGGTGACTGATGGTCACTGATGTATATATTTCGGGATGGATCTTTAATGAGCCATATGGGCCATAAAATATACCGAGTGATAGAGGATTTGATAGTGTCAGCAAATGAGGCTGTCAGCATGGTGCATCACATACAACATTTGTCATGTAGAAGTAGAGGAATTATGTTCTTCATATCATTCAAATTTTATCTATTTTACTATTTGAGCTATCTATTGAACTTGAAAGCATGCCTACATTTTCCGCATTGTTATCTCTATATTGAACTATGCCGGTTGAGTTCATCACTACCTTTTAGCCTAATGGTTGGATTTGTTACTTATTGAGTTGGTTTTACTCACACTACACCCTTCACCCCGTGCGCAGATCCAGGTGATTCTGGTCACAAGGGTTGCTGATTGAGGAGTCAGGTCTCCGAGACTATCGAGGTAGCTGCATGGTGTTCATAGGACTTGACTCTCCTTCATTATCTCTATCTGTATTTCAGTTCTTAGTCACTATGGTAGACTATATTCTGGTATATATGCTCATGTACTCGATGATACCCGAGTGTTGGGATAGTCTGCATTGTGTTGAGGATTTATTTCTGTTTCAAAAAGGTTTTTCTTTAATATTAAATCCTTGCATCTTTAAATTCAAAGCTTTTACTGTGTTGAGATGTTGATTAGTGTCTTGCCTAATTTCATGATAGGCTCCATCACGATGGTCGGTTTTGGGTCGTAACAGCTCTTCAAGAGCTCATTTCCTCCTCATTATGATCATTTTGATCATTTTGCTCCTATCCTTTTTAAGGATTGTTACCTTTGTAACCGATTGGTCTACTACACTTCATGCGGGTAGAAAACTCTATTCTTTAGGAAGTTTAAATTTAATATGAGCATTTGCAGTTGAAATATGAAATTTAATTTTTGATCATCAAATGCTTCTGCCATTTAACTTGAATTATCTTAGAAGTTAAGATTATATTAATGATAATTTGATTCACATAGTATTTTTTCCAACTTTTTATTCCATCCTTGAAATGTTAGGAAAACTAGTATATATCTCCAATCTTCTTTGGGAAACTTATCTTTGTGCATTGCGGTAGAGAAATTAATCATACACCACACATCAAAAGTTATTAGATAGGACAAAATACTTGGTTTCTGATCTTAACCAATTGTGAGTTGAGGACTTATCATATATTGTTGGTTTGATGCATAAACGTGATGATGTATGCCATTTAGAAATCTTAGACCAACACATGATGTTTTTTTCTCGTAAGCAATAGTTTAGCCATTAATATGTGGTTTTCAATGCTAAATCGGTTTGTATATAAATCAACATTATCAAGATGAACTATCTTGATTTCATAATCTAAAAATTATTCTCCTAATTGAAAAAAGCAATTTCAAATACCAAACTGCAGGTTGATAATAAACATACATGTAACCATCTTATATAAGCATCTATAAGTGATTTACATGATATGCGAATGGATCCATATTCACCTTTTATATCTTCCATAATTCAAGGGACTTAGTGCCCAACATTAGTTGGTATAATAAATTTATTATGAGAACAAGCAAGACAAGAGAATTTTTGAAGAATCTTCTAGTTTTTCAGTATATGCTTATTTGAATTCTCAAATAGCTCATTTAAAACTTGCAAATGAAAACTTCAAGTTTATCACGGCATGTGTTATCTCTTAGTTAACTTTCGGTTTACTATGGCATACACTTTTGCATTAGTAATCTTTTGATTTACTGTGGCTAATTTTGTATCAGTGGATTTCTGATTTACTATAGCTACTTTGGCCTGAGTAAAAGTTCTAATTTACGGTGACTACTTTTGCATTAGTAAACTTTTTGTTTACCGTGAAACATGATGTAGCATAAATTGAATAATAAGTCGAGTAACTTCTCACGTACATATTATTTTACCCTTTATTATTGTGGAAACATGAAGGTTTTCAATCATCCAATCATTTGTAGTCTCAATATGATAGCCATTTGTATTAGTAAACTTCGGGTTTACTACAACATATGTTTTGACCATAATAATATAATATGAATTACATATTTATATATAAGCTCTTCGAGAGCCTTTATTTATTATCTGCAATCCAATATTATTCGGACACTACTGGTGTCATGTGTCTTCAAGACAAATATTTAGCTCTTCAGGAGTTTTTGATATATTTTGTACTATCAATATTACTTAGACACTTCTGGCATCATTAGAGAAAATCATAATCAAAGGAACAATATAAAATAATTGTTTAAGCACAAGGAAACAACTCTTCATAATATTTTCCTACTTCAGGAGGAAATTTCAATTGTGTTTCTTCTTCAGGAGCAAATTTAAAATACAAATAAATGTGTATATATTCTCGCAATCATATTACTTCTTCTGGAGGTGAATCGTAATATATTTACCTCAAGAGCACATTCATATTTACGGCTTTATTAATATTATCACATTCACTTGAGGGAATAGATTAATATTTATCAAAAATTCTCATCCTTTAGGAAATCAACCATAATTATCTGAACATACATTAATCACATTAACTTGTGATGATTCAACCTCATTTTTATAATATTTAAAAATTCAGGAGCAAATCGATGTGTGCATGTAATATAAAGAATATTTCTCTAGCTTTTCTTCGATTGTAACCATAGAAAGCCTAAATTATCACTTCTGGTGGTCATGGGCATATACCACTTATGGTAGTTAATAAAATTTAGTTACAAAGAGATATACAAAACATAACCACTTTTGGTGGTTGTATACTTCTTGCAAACTCTACTGGTGTTTAAGTGGATCTAACATTGTTATCCACTTTGTAATCCTTTAGTAAGATTATTTGGAAAAAAACAAATACAAAATAGGTATTGTATACGTAATATATAACCAAGCAAGTGATGATAAAGATATTAAAATATAAGCGAAAGACTCAAATTAATTTACGAAAATTTGTCCACTCCAGATGTAAGTGATAGCTACATCACTGCTGCCGAGAAGAAAAACTCACCACCTCAATGAACAATATCTAACCACAGACGTAAGAGCATTGCCTTATCGTAAATGAACACTAAAATAAAATTAAATTCGAAGTAAGTGCACAAAATGGCAGACTGATAACGTGTTATAATATAAAGATTGTTAAGTAAACACAAGTATAGAGAGAAACGGATATGTTATTCAACTGCAAACTGGTGTACATAATGAACTAAAATCTCTTCTATTTTTAAAAGAAAAGAAGTTGTTGAGTAAGATATTACTGTAAGCTGTTGTGTAAGCTGCTTGTAAGATGCTACAACAAGTTGCTGTGTAAGCTGACTGTAAGCTCCCACTACAGGTTGTTGTGTAAGCTTCTTGTAAGTTGTTATTGCACCAGCTATAAATAATCTTCTACATGAATAATATTTATCCACAATGGAGTGATGAAATGATAAGCTTCTTCAGGAGGCTTATTTCCAATAAAGTACTAAATAGATAAACATATTTACGGAGGAGTCCAATATAGGTAAGCTTCTTCAGGAAGCTTATTTATAACAGAATAATAAATGAACATTTACAGTACAATATATTTATAACTGTAATGACCCGATCGATCTTTTTTAGAAATTGCATTTTTTTAGCTATATAAAGCGTTGAGCAACATCGTATGATGTATTATAACTTGCTTTAATTGTTGTTTTTGGTTTTCCGGTGCTTTAGAATTAGTTTGGAAGATTTATGTTTGAAGCTTAAGTTGGAAGAGTTGACTAAGTTTGAATTTATAGTATATGACCTCGGATCGGAGTTTTGATTGTTCCATTAGGTCCGGATGGTGATTTTGGACTCGAGTGTAATCCCGGATGCACATTTGGATATTTCTAGATTGTTTCGGCACTAATTGGCGAAAGCTGAAAATTTGAAGCTTCGGAATGTGTATAGGTACGACCGAGAGTATACTTTGATGATATCATGTTCGGATTGTGGTTTTGGGAATTGAAGTAGCTTCGTTATATAATTGGGGACTTGTGTGATAAATTTTAGATCATTTCGAGTTGATTTTATACGTTTCAGCGCGAAATTGATAGTTCAAAAGTTCATTAAGTAAAATTTGAGGCGTGATTCGTTGTTTTTATGTTGTTATGAGTGATTTAAGGCCTCGAGTAAGTTCGTTTAATGTGATGGGACTTGTTCGTATTCAGAGGGGATCCCGAAGGGCTCGAGCATGTTTCAGATTGAATTTATACAGCTTTCTTCATGTTTTCACTATTGGTTGGTACTGGTTTTTGTTGCCTCGATAGTCCTTTGCGATCGCAAATATGGGGATGCGATCGCATAGAGGAAATCAAGAGTTGGGTACTTTTTTCATTGCGTTCACGATTGAGTGGTTGCATTTGTGTAGGGTCATGTAGGTTACTGTAAGCTTTCACGTTGAGGGATTGCAGTCGTGTAGTGTTGAGACTGCCCAGCTGAGAGCTGGAGAGTTCTTCAATGATATCGTGTTATATGGATCGCGTTCGCGGAGCTTTGATGTTTGTGGTCATCGCATTCATGGTGAGTATCGCGAATGTGTAGTGCCTTTTTGGTGGCAGTGGCTTTTCTTCTTCGCAGTCGCGAAGGTCGGTCCATGGTCGCATAATGTATTATATTTCTGGGGTAGTGTAATTTTCTTCTTCATGTTCGCGATTGTATTTCCGCGATCACGATTCATTAATTCGTCCAGTGAATGTAAGAACTCTATTTTTGAGGGTTTTTTCCATTTTAACATATTTGGAGCTAAGGAGCACGGATTGAACCGAACTTTAAGGCAATTTTCACCATATGGAATGGGATAAGTTTTCTCTACTCGGTTTTGATTATATTTCATGAATCTATCCTTGTTTTTTGGTATTTGGTCGATGATTGGAAAAGAGAAATTGGGGATTTTGTCTAAAGTTTAATAATGTGAATTCTTGAGTTTTGAACATCGATTCGGAGTCGGAGTTTATTGAAACTAGTATGTTTGGACTTGTAATTGAATGGGTTGTCGAATTTTGTGAGTTTTATCGGGTTCTGAGCTGCAAGACCATGTTTGAATTTTTTGTTATCGATTGGGTTTGTTCCATTGGAATTATTTGATATTCTTGAGTTTTTTTGGCTAGTTTCAAGTCGTTCGAAGGTTGGTACACACTGATGCATTTCTATAGTATTATGTGGCTTGCTCGGTATTGGATTGGCTAGTTCGAGTTGAGTAACACTTCAAAACTTGTTTTTGAGGGTATGAACCCGAGAATGTACGTGTTTTGTGTAGGTGTTGAGGTGACGCTTTCATGGCCCAAACTGATGTGTCGCGACGGCCACCCGGTAACTTACTCAATCGAGTACTAACGTAACATATCGTTCATATCATTCTATCATAGGTAAATGAACTAGAGTAAAGTGTGAGGGAATACAAACTTATGCATATGAAGTACAAGCATATAAGATCAAAATAGCCACTCGTGTACTGAATATGAGTCGACAAGGCCATACAATCTTTTACGTATATGACATCTGTCTACAAGCCTCTAAGAATACATAATTTTGCATAAAGGCTGGAACATAGTCCTGCCATACCAAAAAATACATGTCTAAATTATACTAACCAATCAAATCAATCCGAAGCAAATGGAGCGCACCAACATCTTCTGCTGAGCTGATAGCCTACTTGGAAGACTCTCGACCGGTCTATTGGGACCTGCAAGCATAAAGCATCCCCGGGAATAAGGGACTTCAGTACGATTAATGTACTGAGTGTGTAAGGCACATAAATAACTACATAACAGACATGAAGAACATATAGAGTAAATGACTCCACTTGTAAGTCTGTATAACGTATGTAAATCACAAAATAATTATAGTGTCATGCATATGCATATGAATGTCATGTCGTGCATAGGTACATGTTCCAAAACATCATCAACCTCTGAGGGCATCCCATCATATCATCCGGCCATTGTGGGCAAAATCATCAACGTATACCAGCTGATCAGGCAGTGGTATGTATATAATGCCATAACCTTTCCCATATCCCATATACATATATATACATACATATATATGCGTATATAACGCCATCTGGTCATGGGTCAATGTACATGAATGCAATGCATGAAAAGTAAGTTAATAAATCTTTTAGAATGTCATAACCATTTTGCCTTTGAGTAATATCATAAAGTAAACTCTTTTCAACTATCGTATATTTCTGAGACCCATGAGCAGATGATAAAATATTATGACACATGGAAATTTAATAACATAGATATCTCTAATACTTCTATGAATAGAGTCATTTATGGTATTTGTGCATTTGCTCCTTTCATCATATAGATCATGCCAAAAGAAAGAAAAGATAGCCTTAACATATCTGAAGTAAGAAAAACTCTGTATAATATTCTCTGAGAAGATTTCACCATACTCCTCTAGAACTGCAAAATTTTAATGTTGAATTGTTGAAGATTTACGTTGTTACAGGCGTAACCACTGTTGAAGATTTATGTTACGTTGTACTGTTGAAGCTACTTAATGTATAAATTCTAATTTTTAGAGTGCTCTTTTAAACAAGTGAAATCCTTGGAATTGAAAAGGATATTTAGTTTTGTGATGCATAATCAAGGAATGACCTTAGTCATATCCTTATAAGGCTTGCCTAGGCGTAGGTCTATATGCAATCATAATTGTGGGAAATGGCTAAGAAAACTTGAAGTCATTCAATCACAGAATTAGGTGATTAATGTTACAGAGCTGATTTCATTCATGTTTATACTAGAACATGATATCAATGTGTTGGACTATTTTAACACCTTCTTATTCATTAAGCGACGTAGGTACGATTTAGAGCAAATGCACACAGAGTCCTAAGGCAGGATTTCTAATGCACAGAGAGAGATGGTCATTTTGTTAAGCATGATTACTGTAATAACTTAATGATAGGGTTTCTAGGTGACCATGACATTAGGCAGAATCAGAAATGAAATGATGACTATGACATGTTTCCTAATATGGAAAGCAGTAAACATGATAATCCTAAGGCCAATATCTAATGCACAGATTTATGACATGGTTTTTAATACAAATAAGCTTAGCAAACCTAGAGGCATGATATCTATTGCAGAATGTATACATAGTAAAACCCAGAGCATGATTTTTACTGCAATTTAATATATATAAACCTAAAAGCATGATTTATATTCAGTTTCCTCGTAAAAATCATATATGAACCATCACTTTTTACTAATTACCCCAATATCTGTTTACATAGAATGTTATTATAGACCAGGATCAAATGAATTATATAAATAAATGAAACTATAATATAGGGAGCCTAAATCCGGCCAAAATTAAACGTGCGAATGCCAGGCCTTTAATACAATCTCATAAGCCAAAAATCTCATAGCGAATAGTGTAAGTCTTGGTGTCATGACCCTAAACCTGAACATGGGCGTGATGGCGCCTCTCGCGAAGAAAAGGCTAGCCAATTAACCCAAATTCACCTTTTAAAAATAGTTTAACAACATAAAGCCGTATAAAACGTGATTTAATAGTACCAAGTAACGAATAATATCAATAAAGTGCAGAAATATAACCCAACACAGGCCTAACCGGGGTGTTACAAGTCACGAGCATCTAACAATACTAAATACTAAAATATAATTACAGAGTTTAGTACTGAACTAAGAATATAAAAGGAAAGAGATAGGAGGAGCTCCAGGTTGCGAACGCCAATAGCTACCTAAAGACTCCTCGAGATCCGCCTGAAGCTGGAATGAATCAGCACTTGGTAGCGAGACCAGATGCGCCTGAATCTACACACAGGGTACAGGGAGTAAAGTGAGTACTCCAACTCAATGAGTAACAAATTTAAATAATGACTGAAAGTAAGAAAACATGCAAGGCACAAGGCATTCTATAATGAAGCAGTAAAATCATTTAAAAATAGTAAACCAGTGAAAAGTCAAGTAAAATCCTCTTTCTACAAGTAGACAAGTAATTAACAGGTAATTAAGGTAAAGTAATCAAATAGTAGTTCACCTCTCGGGCACAGTATCTTCATATCTGCTCCTCGGGCAATATCTCAGGACATTAATAGCCCCTCGGGCTTAATCTCACATCATAATGGGTACCCGTGCTCATTGGGGGTGTGCAGACTTCTGGAGGGGCCCCTTACGGCCCAAATGCAATAACAAGCCATCTCGTGGTATTAAATCTAGGCCCTCGGCCTCGTATCAATCAAGCCATCTCGTGGTGTACATATCTCAGGCCCTCGGCCTCCAATTAGTATTAGTGTTTCCTCACAACATAGGCCCTCGGCCTTACTCTGTCAACAATCCTCACAAGCCCCCCGGGTAATAGTAAAACAGTGTTTCTCAGCTCCATCCTCATTTAAAATATCATTTCAATCTGAAACTGAGTAAAAATGGTTGAGTAGTAAAATAGTGGAAAATAACATGACTGAGTTAAAGTAGTAAGTTAAAACAGTGAGGAAATATCAATAAAAAGCATCGTAGGGTTCAAATAGTTGGCACAAAGCCCACATATGGCATTTGGCCTAAATCATAATGATAGCAAATAAGTTTCAGTCAATTACGCGGTAAAATCATCAACTGGGACGGACCAAGTCAGAATCCCCAATAGTGTACGACCCCATGCTCATCAACAAGCATGTGTCACACCTGAACATAGCACTACGATGTGAAATCCGGGGTTTCAAACCCTCAGAACATCATTTACAAATTATTACTCACCTTGAACCGGCTAAATCTCTAGCTCGAGATGCCTTTGCCCCTCGAATCGGCCTCCACGTGCGTCGAATCTATCAAAATATCAGAACGAGGATGTCAAAATATGCTAAGGGAACAAAGCCGAAGCGAAAACAATCAATAAAGGATACAAATCCCGAAATTACCAAAATCCGACCCCCAATCCCACCTCTCAAAATTCAAAAATTTCTACACCAATAGATTCCTTATCTCCCCACGAGTTCATACATATCGAGAATACTAAAATTGGAGTTCAAATAGCCCCTCAAATCTCCATTTAAAGGCCTCTAAAACTCAAGTCCTAGTCCCCCGTTTTTAGCCCTTTAATTCCTTTAATTACAGCCTTAATCCATAAAATACTACCATAGAAATGTGTTTTAGGTCCAAAATCCTTTCCTTAACGAAGTCTCCTTGATTTTCTCTCTTCAAAATCGCCCAAAGCTCCCGCATTCGTGTTTAAAAATGGTGAAAACCTTCAAAAATAGTGAAGGAAGACATATACATTCTGCCAAGAGACACCTGCATCTGCGGACCAAAACCCGTTTCTGCGGTACCGCATTTGCGGTTAAATCCTTTGCTTATGCGGAAATCACTTATCCATCCTAAACCGCATTTGCGACCATATATCCGCATATACGACATAGCAGTTGTGGTCTCCTTACCGCTTCTGCAGTCTCAGCTAACCTGACCAATTTTCGCTTCTGTGGTAAACTCTCCGCTTATGCGGCTGTGAGCACGTGATTTTTATCCTAAGTGAATCACTCCCAGAAATTCAAACAGAATGATTTCTTGGACTTTTGTGACATTTTATGTTAATTTTTTGCATTTATTTGTGCATTCATATGAAAAGAAATACTTGGCATTTGCATCTAATTTCATATTTTTAGGATTAACTAGTGGTTAAGTTGTTTTAGCACAAAATATGAAGAAAATAACAAAAATAGTCCAGTTTTGCATGTTTTAAATTGTTAATTGTGAATTTTTCATGAAATAGATCTTTAAACAATTTTTAGGAATTAATTAGCTCAAGTTGGGAAATAAATTAGGTCTTTATGTTAATTTTGCATTTTTTATAAAATCAAAAAAAATAAATACAAAACACAAATAAATAAAATAAAAAAGAAAACAATTAAAAGAAGATGGATTTAAATTGGAGTAAAAGTTGGGCTAAGTCTTGAATTAATCCACCCAGGCCAATATTTTTCCCATAACCACTGCCCCAATTCCAGCCCATACCCATCCAAATACCCGGCCCAACACCCTTTACCAAAACAATGTTGTACCGACCAAGTGAATCTCGTCCATTGATACTTCATGATCGAACGGTTGAGAACGAAGTCTCCAGTCCCTTAAAATTGTCCAAAATCCTATGAGACGGTCAGTCTCCAGTGTCTCATCATCTTCACCCATCGAACCCTAATCCCTCTGTCCATCACCGGTGGCCGGCGTCTAACGACCTCCAAGCTTACACCAGAGCATCTCCTCCTTCCCCTCACGACAATTCCACCACCCGTTTCACTCAAAACTCACCAGAATCTCTCAAATCCTCAAAACCCTAGCCACCGCCCTCGTTTTATCCTGTGGCGGCGCCATTGCCAAACGGCCTTAGATTAACACTCTTGAGTCTCCTCGTCTTCTTCGCCCCAAAACGTCAGTCCATCTCCTTCGAATCATCATTGAATTGCTCGAATGCCAAATATAAGGTTCGCACCCTCGAACTCAAGCCCAAGACGTTCATACGAGTTCTTTTCCCGTGTCCGGACACATCATTTGCAATCTTATTTACGGGAAATAGACGACTGATTATCAGGTTGGGTCTAGGTCAAAACTCGGGTTTGGTGTTCAAGTCAAGATGGTGAGTCTCTTTTGCTTTCATTTATTTTATTTCTTCTTCTGAGTGTTTCATGTCAATCTTCTTCTTGTTTTTTTCTATTCGATAGTCACAACCCGTTCCTTTCCTTTGCTCCCCTTAGTCTGTATTCTACTAGGTTATCTCAAATTGATAATAAGTGATTGTTATTTGATCAAATTAGTAGTAATTGTTTGTTGTTTATTCTTTATATCAATCATTTAATACTGGTCAATAACTAAATAGTTTGGAGTCATGGAATTTTTATTTTCGTTGTAGACTTCTTTTACTCTGTTCTTCTGCTGGCTTGAATAGCCTTATTCAGACCCTTAAGGCTCGTTTGATTAGTGGCCTGAAATTGTGATGTTGGGCTACAGTATCCAGGCCCATAATGTAGATAGAGCTTTGTTTTAAATTTGACCCATAGGTTCAGGGTAATATCAGGGAATTGCGGGGGGGGGGGTGTAAGAGATTGAACATAGAGAATATTGGGGGAGGTCACATGTGTGGAGTGAGGAGGAATTTCAGGTGTTATCTGGGGAAAGATAGGAGGCTAATTTGGGGGGGAAATGAATGAAAAGTTCTAGAAACTTCCATCCCCTTTCCTTCCTATAAAAGGCAGCACTCTCTGCCTTCATGGAGAAGTTTGGAGCCTGAAAATTTCCCCCACTTTCAGAAGCTTCATCAGCTCCCAATTTGAATTTCTAAATTCCAAATTCCTTAGATCTTAGTTTTAAAAGAAAAACTCAAAAAAAAACTGCTCGATTGTGGCCTGAGATCACTTCAAGTTTTATGTATCCTATTCAGCTTTTTTTTTGCTTCTCACATAAGATTCAAAAATGGTGTAAAATTTCTTAATTCATTCCAGTAGTTGAAGCCAAAATTTCTGAAGTGATTTGTAGTTGGATTTTGTTTGTTTAAGTCAATTTTGGTCTATTTCGTTGGTGTTTCCATTATTGGGATTTGGAGTTGGATTGTTGATCGTTTCCTGTTGCTGTAGCTTGCTATTTGCTCTTGCTAGCTTGTTAAATTGCAGCTGATTTCTCCTTCTCTTTACTTTGTTCCATTCCCAGGTACACGTTCGCATTTGATTTAGTGTAATTATGTTGTTGAAATGCAATGAATCTGCTTGAGTATTTGGCTCCAGTTGTTCCTGCTTAGACAACTACCTTTTAAGAGTCAATTAGGTGTTAAACACAATTGTTTAGCCTAGTTTAATGTTGACCTGTATTTTTCTTACTTTACAATTTCTGTATTGTATAATAGGACTTCACAACTGGACGGTTTGCATGAATTGAAGATTCTAGTGGCATTTAATACTTATATGTTATAGACTGAAGCTAAGTAAAATTGGCGTATGAATTCAATTGTAGTGATTGTTAATATAATCTGATGTTAGGAAAATTCTGATACTAAGGAAGAATATTTGGCAATAATTCGCCTAGGTTTCAATGAAGTGATAGAATTAGACCTGAAGCCATTTTAGCATACGAATCTATATCCAAGCCTGAAACACAGGCCTAAAATCAAGTGTTGAATCATCCAATAGTTTAAGTGATTTTGCATTGGCTTACAAAAATAATCTCATCTGTCATAATGGCTTTTAGAGTATGTTCATCTCTGTCTACGACGACTTATTCAATCTTAATAATCCCAATCTCTGAAATAGAAAACAAAATTTGGCTCTGATGACCATCCAGCCATCCGCTTGAACATTGTTGTGATATGTTTCAGCTGAAAATGACAAGAAATTGAAATTTCAACGCTTGTTAGTGGTCAAGTGGGTCAGTCGCTTGGGTCTGTTTTTAAATTTCCAGAAAGAGGTAGCACCTCGTGTACTATAGTTTTGGGCTAGTCATTCAGGCCCTAGAGGGTCATTGAAAAATGGAAAACATTTAAGATTAATGTTATAAGCCTGGGAATAATGTTAGGATTGGCCTTAAAATAAAAAATGAGACGAGCCTCGCCGGACAAAACCTATATAGCGGGGCCCTCAATAAATGGTTGAATTAAAATACTAAGATTTCGGGATGGGCCGTTTAGCAAATTTCACGGCCTTCCCCAAAGATAATTACGCAATAGCCGCTTTAGGCGCGTTGTAAATAATTGTACCTTCCTAAATACGGGTGCACATTTATGTTACCCAAATCCAAATCTCAACGAAGTCAAAATGTGTCAAAAATTGCGGGTGCATTTATATGACGCGGTTCGAGACATGTTTTCACGACGTTGCAATTCTCTTAAAATAATAATATTAAAAGCGGCTCAAATTTAAAAAGCACACAGGTTCGAACATGTACTAAAATCAAACATATAATCCAAATATGACAGTTGAGCGACCGTGCTGGAACCATGGAATCCGGAAATGCCTAATACCTTCTCCCGGTTTAAAAAAATTCCTTACTCGGATTTCTTGTTTGCGGACAATTAAACAGAGTCATTCTTTTTCTCGATTCGGGATTCTAAACCGGTGACTTGGGACACCACAAATCTCCCAAGTGGCGACTATGAATCTTCAAATAATAAATCTCATTCCGATTGTCGCTTCAAGTTGGAAATAACTCCCTTTATTATATCCTTTCCAGGGGTGTAGTAGTGAAAAAGGTGGTGTGACAGCTCTGGCGACTCTGCTGAGGATGACAAACCCAGAACTTCGGTTCAGGGTTTAAGAATTCGAGCTTGGAATAATTGTTATGTTTGGCTTTATCTGATTTTCCTACATGTTTCCCTGCTAAATGTGCTAAATGCTTTACCGCTTTGATATTATTTTAACTGTATATATAAAATGTGTCGAAACTCTTCTCTTCTTACCTCCGGGGATGTGCTTACTGTTTGAGACTCCCTATTCTGTTAGTGTCATACCTTAAAATAAGAAAGTGGCCGGACAAGTTACTAAGCCGGACGATCCCACGGGCCCCCGGTACGTAGCCCCCTCCTCGACTCGAGTTGTCCATTCGGGTACACAGTCTAGAACACATACCTAGGTTTTGAACATAGAATAACTTGACTTCATGCCGGATCCCTAATAGGAGCGCTTATTTGCATCGCATATTACTTAGGGGACTCAACACAGGGGTTGGGTCCGTCTAGCACAGGTAACCGGATATGAAAATGACCATCAGATGCATCTCACGTGCTACTTGCGCATTCATTTTCTCGGTTTTGCATTTTGACTGGCTTGTATATAATAAGTGAAAAATTGTGAAAATAGCAGTGTTAGGACTAAGTGAGGGTACCCATTTGCTTGGAAAAACAAATACCCAAATCATACCGAAATGCTGCCGAATTTTGAAAAAATGAAAAAGAAAATGAAAAAAAAAAAGAAAATATTTGAAAAATAATAAGGAATTGTTGTCCAAAATAGCTTTGATTGTGGCAAATTTTCCCGAACTATGCTAGTTTGATTATCACCGGTTGTGAGATACGTAGGCAACCCTCATCGAGTCCAACCACCCCTTTTGTAAAAATAGCCAAAAATACCAAAATTTTAATTTTTATCCAATAAGTTGGGTGATGTCATTCTCGTTGAAAAATAAGCAGAATGTCCCCAAAAGGGCGCCGGAAAGCTGTTTTTACAAGAACTGCCACCCTGAGTCATTCTAAAACGGTTTTCGGGCACAACCTTAAAATCTCCCTATCGGAAGTTCTAAAAGTCGTATCTGCAAAACCGAGTCTTTGTTTCTGTAAAAAAAAAATTTGCAAAAATAGCCACTTTGTTTTTTTTAAGTTAAAATAAGTCATTACATGGCTAGTTTTCTTTAAAAAGTCACAGTTGACGTTGAAGCCTTCTCAGTCTTGCGCAGGCCTGCGGCGATGCCGAGTGATGCTTTATGGGCCCCATGATGTGAACCTTCGATGTACTTTTGATCTAGCTTTTAATCGTCGAGTCTGTATTTTTATTTCGAGTCTGCTTTTGTAGTTTCCCTTCAAAGAAAACAAATGGCCTAGTATCTCTTATAATCGGCGTCTATTAATGAAGATTGAATAAATCCCAAAAAATTATCTCTTTATTTTTGCATTTAATTTGCAAGAACTACGCTTGGTCTGATTCATGCGGGGTCATGATATGTAGGCAATATCCATAGGATTCGACCATAACCAAAAGAAAAAAAGGAAAGAAAATAGAGGAAAAACAATGAAAAGGCAAAAAGACAAAGAAAAGAGCGAAAAAAAAAGAAAGAAAAGGAAAAATCGAGAATGGGAGAGAATAGGAACATGAGAAGACAAAGGCAAAAAAAGAAAATAAAGAAGGAAAAATAATAAAAAAACAGAGGAAGAGAAAGTTTGCAATTGGAAATAAGGGAAAAGTCGGGATGACGCATGCGACCAATCAAAAGTTGTTACCAATATGTTAAATGCTATAATGCTAATGTGATGGTTTCATTTCGTCATGTCATTCCAGAAAGGTGGTTCGCTTGCGGTTTTAATATGGTAACTCCTCTTTACAACACAAGGACAAAAGGCAGTCGGCATCTTGGCAACCCATTGCTACAACACCCGGTCAAATAAACTGAACATGACAGGCCAAGAATCAGATACCAGTATTGTGGACTGTCAAAAGAGGTAGAAGTGGTGGATGTCAAAGCAATGAGGGAAGATGTAAGGTCCCGTAAATAATTTTTTGTCTCAAAACTTAGTAACCCGTGGTATCGACTGCGAATATATGTTAGCAGCGATCTAAGCTTTTAAAAATCAAAAGAATAAATTTTCCAGAAAATTGTCATTTATGCAGCCCAGAATGCGGTCACAGATCAGCTATGCGGACCGCATTCCTGCCGCATAGTGAATCAGAGAGTTGGTCTAAGTTGATGTTGAAAATGCGGTCCATTATGCGACCGCATAATCGATATGCGGACCGCATTCCTGCCGCATAGTGAATCAGAGATTTGGTCTAAGTTGAGGTTGAAAATGCGGTCCATTATGCGACCGCATAATCAGTATGCGGACCGCATTTCCACCGCATACCCAGGCAGAGATGTCCAGTTATTTGGGGTCAGTTCTGCTGTCCAATATGCGGACCGCATTTCAATTATGCGGTCGCATAGTGCCACCGCAGATCTTACCCGGATTTCCATTTTCTAAAATTTAAAACCCGACCCCCTTTCTAATATAACACCCCAACCCCTTATTTTTTATATATTTTCTGAACAAAATAAGAGAGAGGGAGAAGTGGTTCTTGAGAGAAGGTTCCTTTTCTTCAAAAATTTGTTCCTCAAATTTATCTGGTCCGGGAAAATTTTAAAGCAAGTGTCTTCATCTCCATTTCTACAGGTGAAATCCCTACCCCATTTTCATTGACTTTCAGATTTATTGAGAGGGGGAAAGTCTCATGCATTAATTCTTGATAATAGGGGTTGAAACATCATGCATGTTTATTAAAACCTAAAATCTAGTAAGAGTAGTTAGGAAGGAGTAAAGAATTGTGTAAGGAAGGGTTGATAACCTAAATAAATTCGGATAGTAATTATGAATTTCAAATTCTAAGAAATATGTGTTAATTTGTAAACTAGATTGACGTGGCTAGATTGCTTGGTGACTGATAATAGGAGTTTAAAAAGGGAATTCGACTCCAGGTATGTATGGCTAACCTTGACTTTGTAAAATCGCCTCGTTGGTGTTCAATGTTTGGTATGTAACATTCACGTGGGTAATTTGTGAAATTTGTGTGATTGCATGGTTGTGGTTATGATATGTGGTATTAGATGAAAAACAAATGACGTAAGGAAACTGTAAGTGATGCAACTGAAAAATGATTGTGATATTAACACCTATGGCTTATCGTGGACAAGTATTGTTGTAACGTGAAACACTGTGAATTGTGGAAGATGACGGAAATAGTATTAATGGTTATGGAAACACTTGAAAAATTATTGTTGCTATTCCTCAAGAAGTGTTGATGTGATCCTTGTGAATTGTTCATTGTTGTTATTGCGATTGTTTGTGAATTGAAAATGTATGGTGGGATCGGGTTGCGCGCCGCAACATGAAGTAATAAGGTGCGGGTTGTAGTGATAAGGGTGGCCGAGGTAATAAGGGTGGCCGAGGTAATAAGGGTGGAAAGTGATCGTAATCACTGTTGAAATGAAAATATGAGCAAAAAAAATGTGAAATCTATTGATGTGGAAATGTTGAAGGGGAAACAGGAGAGTTTGTAAAACTTGTTTGGCTTAAATGTTCTTTGTTTATGGAATTGATTGTTGTTTCTGTTACTGTTACTTATTTGTCTATGGCTTGAGTTTACTTGGTGCAAAGTTTGTTATACATACCAGTACAATTCAAGTGTACTGACGTCCCTTTTGCCTGGGGCGCTACATTCGTGTCATGATTGTAGGTCGATTTGCAGCAGGTATCCCAGCCCACCGATCGTAGCTCCCTCTCGCCTTCCGTCAACTGTTTTGGTGAGCCTCATTCCTCTCGGGGCCCTATATGGCTCAGGCCGCTTGTCTCTGTCGTTTCATTTTGCTGTTGTGTAAGGTATAGCCGGAGCCTTGTTACCGGCAAGTATTGTATTATCCTGTTGTATCTTTAGAGGCTCCGTAGACAGTGGATGTGGGTTAGAAGCTATGCATATTCATTTTTCTTTTGCTGGACAACGAATTGGTAATTTCACTAATTATTATATATGTATGTTTTGAAAAAGGATGATCTAAAATTAATTATTTGGCTAGTTCTTGGAATACTAAATAAGGAAAACAAGGGGGTAGCTCATGTGTTAGGAAAGGCACCCAGGTCCGCTTGACTGGGGATACCCGGTCGAGCGCCGGTCATGTCCCTCAAGTTTGGGGCGTGACAGAAGAGATGTATAAGTTGAGGCTTCAGATGGCCGAGATGCGTCAGGCCTGGGCTAAGGGTCAGCCAGCGCCAGTTTACCCTGTCAATCCATCATGTATCCCACCTTTGGCTTAGTCTCAGGAGCCTCCTACTCTGAATTCATCTCCAGCTTTCCCTTTCTACCAACAGAGTTATAGCACCACCTCCTATCCTCCCCAAACTCCACCACCCAAACAAAACCCTCCCCCACCAATTACCCTTGTTTTTGTGGCACCTTGACCTGCCACATTGCAAAGATCTTCCAGTGAGCAATTGTTTCCAACTCATGACAGCTAGTACTACCCTCCCGAGCCTACCTTTAAAGCTCCTGAGTCGTATTCCTACGCTCCTCACTTTGAGCCCCCGGTGGAAACTGACAAGCCGCTTAAGGATCTGGAACAGGAAGAGATGTTTCAAAAAGTAAAAATCCTGGAGCAATCCTTCAGGAAAATGCAAGTATTGGGTGGCCAAGTCAGTGTGGCTACAAGGATTTGTGCTTGTTTCCCGATGTCCAGCTGCCAGCAGGGTTCAAGTTACTAAAGTTTGATTTGTATGGTGGACATTGTGACCCTGTAGCCCATCTGAGAGTGTTTTGCAGTAAGATGAGAGGAGTCGGGGGAAGGGATGAGTTATTAATGGCATACTTTATCCAAGGTCTAAGTGGCGTAGCCTTGGAATGGTACACGCGGCAAGATCATGCTCGATGGTACACTTGGGATGATTTGGCCCAAGCGTTTGTGTGCCATTTCCAGTACATTCTCGAAATCTTCCCGAACCGTCTTTCACTAACCAAAATTGAGAAAATGCCCAGGGAAAACTTCAGAGATTACGGGTTCTGGTGGAGAGAGCAAGTGGCAAGAGTCGATCCTCCAATGAAAGAGAGCGAGATGGTCGATTACTTCTTACAGGCTTTGAAGCCTACCTACTATAGACACATGGTGTCAACAGTGAGAAAATATTTTAACGAGGTAGTGAAAATGGGAAGTATGGTTGAAGAGAGGCTCAAATCCGACAAAATCATGAGCTATTCTGCAATCAAGGCAATTACCCAGGCTATCCAGAGTGGAGGTGTACTGGGAAAGAAAAAGAAAGAAGATGTGGCGGTAGTTGACTCAAGAACTTGGTCCAGGGGCCCAACCATATATTACCCTCAACCTCGACCCCATCCCCAAACCTACTCCCACACTCCACAACACTATTACCCACCCCGTGGTCCCTAGTTCTCTGTGCACCATGCCGACACATACCCCCAACATCCTACCCAAGCGCCATGGCGTGCACCTATCCCACAAAGTGCCTACCCAACTCAAAACACCTATCCACCTCCAAGAGCCTACAAGAATCCCCCTGGAGCGGGTTTGTGGGCTAACCAAAATTTCAAGAAAGAGAGGGCACAGAAGCAGGAAACTTTCATCCCTTTGGGAGACACATATGCAGACTTGTTTGAGAAACTAATGCATTATAACCTGATTGCACCGATTCCTCCGAATAATGTGGACAAGCATGCAAGAAGCTTTGACCCTTCTAAAAGGTGTGAATACCATTCCAATGCCCAGGGGCACGATGTCGAAAGTTCCTGGGATTTGAAAAGAGAGATAGAAAGAATGATTCAGGAAGGGGTAATTGCGGTCTAGGACAGTGCCCACCAGAACATTACACAGAATCCTTTACCTACACATGATAGTGCACATTTTGTGGGGAATATCCAAGGCGACATGGAGTATGAGAATCCTCTCGGAAACTCGGTGAATGAATGCCCCGTCAACTTTGATGGGCAATCCATTAGCTAAGATGTCGAGCTTGGTGATTGGGAAGATGCTCCATCTCCTGGTTAGCTAGAGTGGAGTCTTGGTGGTTTATTTTTTTGTCATTTCTATTGTCCGGGTTATTTTCAGGGTTGTAATCCGGACATTGTCTTGTGACTCAAACCTTTCTATCTTTTCACTTTGCTTTGTTTAGTCATAATAGCTTGTTTAGTGCCTTCTAGGTTTGTTCAATGCCTGTAACTAGTTTAGTTTGCTTGTTTTGTTGTTTAAACCCTTTCACCGTCAGTTTAATGCAATTCTCTGTTTCCTGCCATTTCTAGTCATTTTATTTAGTTCCCTTCTCCTGTTACAATTCTTTCATGCTGGTTCTAGTGACATGACATGCACGCATAATTCTCAACCTAATTTTTAATAGTCTATTTAGTAATGAAAAAATGTTGAAGATCTAAGGACATTCGAGGGAAATAAGTAAAGGCATTTTGAGATCACTTTGAGCCCAAATCAAGGGAAACTGGGAGCAGAAAGTAACATAAAGAAATACTAATGAAACGCATCATGTCACATCGGTTTGAAGCCAAGGAAAGTTTGCCCCAAGTCTACAGGGACCGTTCATGGTACCGAGATTGTTGTCCAATAGGTGCTATGTAATTGACAAGTGTAGAAGGCAAATGTGTGGATATGGTTACTAATTCTGGTGCAATCAAAAGATGTTACTTATGTTTTCCTCAGTTTGTTTAATTGTGTAGTTTGTACTTGGCATGTTTTGGAGATTGGAATGACGAAGGCATGTTGTTCTGCTATCCAAACACTTTATCCTTTGCTACACCTTTGAGCCTCGGTTGTTTTCTTGCATACCCCTCTTTCAGAATCAATGATAAAACTCGTAAGCCCGAGCGGGGAAAGTAAGTGGAAAAACAAGTGAAAAACAGTGAAAACAAAAGAAAAAGAGAAATAAAAAGAAAAGAAAAGAGAAAAGAAAATGAAATGAAAAGGAAAAGAAGAGAGAGAAATTAAAAATAAGGAAAAGGAAAAAAAAGAAGAGAAAAGAAAAAGCAAAGAAAAGAAAAGAGAAGGAAAAGAAAACAATGAAAATAAAGGAAAAGAAAGTGGAAGAAAGGACAGACCGCAACAACAAAAGTAGTCGCTTGAACGACGTTTGACTTGATCCCAAAAGGGTACATAGACAGCCTCTCTCTGAGGTTCAGTCACGCCAAAATAAAGTCCCAAAAGTACCCAAAAAGGAAACTGGGGCAGAAGTTGTGGTTATTGTGGGAAATCTGATTCTGAAAGTTGTAATTTTGAACCCATGATGAAATTGTTTTGAGCCTTTAATACCCTTTCTTTCTAACCCTATCCAAAAGCCCACATTACGGTCCAACGAAAGACCTTCTGATCAATCTTCGAGAGATGCCAAGTCAAGCGAGCAGAGGTGAATCATATTAAGGGCAACACTCCGGCCCAAACGAAGGAAATTAAGAATGAGGGAGTCTTGTTGATGAGAACCCTCGCAGGTACCCCAAGGCAATGAAAGATGAGACAAAATCGAAAAATAAGAGAGTCTTAATGGTGAAAACCTTCACGGGCACCGTAAGGCGACGGTGAGACAAGAAAAAATTCAAAAGGAGAGAGGCTTGATGGTGAAAACCTTACGGACATCACAAGACGACTAAGGATGGTGAATCAGATCGGGCAAGCGGAGCAGTGAAGCGCAGTTTCACGGCGAAAAGGTAAAACAAGAGTTGAACATCATATTTGCTAAACAAAATATCTACAGGTGCATGTCGTGGTCATTAGAGTTGGTATCCACATCTGATAGGTTGCTACTCTGTTGGTTTCTTGTTAGGAATCATCTTTTCATTATCCTTTACTCTAATCCTACCACCTTGTTTTACTTCCTCTTCGTGGGTCGGTTTTTCAAAACAATTGAGAAATGAATTAAAATCTTCCACCAAGCTTTCTAATTAAACAAAACGAAATCTAGTGAACACATCAAGGCATCAAGTCAGGAGAAAACAGCAGGCACAGTGAGTTGGCCACAATCAACATGATTTGGGATTTGTGTGAAATACAAGGGCATGGTACGTATCAATTAAGGAACAATGCAACAGATAGAGGATGTTTGGCAAACAGATCAGAGATATTTTCTGCGATAAGGGTAACAAAGATAGTGGTTAGCAAGGTCTCCAAGTGGGAATCAGTTATCATGGCAAGTGAAGGAACAATAAACTTCAAGGCCGAGGCCAGTGGTTAAGTCAAGAAAGGACATCATATACACGGAGTGGGGGCAATAGACATGTTGTAGGATTCGTATGAGACATAAAGGTCGGGGAGACGCCAGTTCACGCAATGCAACAAATAGAGGATATCGGGCCGCCCTCAAAGTTCAAGGACACAAACCAACCACCACATTTTAAACTCACAAGTTTTCTTTGTCTGAAAAAGAAACAAAGCAGTGCAAGAAAGTCGGTTCAACAATAGAAAGGAAATGAAAGGAAGAAAAGGAAGAAGAGGAAAGACGACAAAAGGGAAGTTTCTCAAATCATTGCCTTTGCCTGTCTTGCTAGTGTGCATAAAATGCTGCCATTGCTTTTCACATTTCTCCTCCTAGGATAAAAGTCCTAGTCTGATGGATTTTCCTCCATTTAGAGAATCTTAGTCTCATGAATGTTTCTCCTAAGATAGAGGACCTAGTCTGATGAACCTTCTCCTAGGATATAAATCTTAGTCTAATGAATATTTGTCCTGAGATAGTTAACTTAGTCTAATAAATATTTCTCCTAAGATAACAAAATGGACCTAGTCTGATGAATCTTCTCCTAGAGTCAAAATCTTAGTCTGATGAATTTTTCTCCTAAAATGGAGGACCTAGTCTGATGAACCTTCTCCTAGGATCTAAATCTTAGTCTGATGAATCTTTCTCCTGAGATAGTTAACTTACTCTGATGAATCTTTCTCCTAATATAACAAAATGGACCTAGTCTGATGAATCTTCTCCTAGAGTCAAAATCTTAGTCTGATGAATTTTTCTCCTAAGATGGAGGACCTAGTCTGATGAACCTTCTCCTAGGATCTAAATCTCAGTCTGATGTATCTTTCTCCTGAGATAGTTAACTTAGTCTGATGAATATTTCTCCTAAGATAAAAAACCTAGTCTGATGAATTCCCTCATAGGATCAAAATCTTAGTCTGATGAACTTTCTCCTAGGATCAAAGTCTTAGTTTGATGAATATCTATCCTCAGATAGAAAACCTAGTCTGATGAATCTTCTCCTAGGATCAAAGTCTTAGTCTGATGAATATCTCTCCTAAGATAGAAAATTTAGTCTGACGAATCTTTCTCCTAAGATGGCAAACCTAGTCTGATGAACCTTCTCCTAGAGTCAAAATCTTAGTCTGATAAATCTTTCTCCTAAGATAGCAAACCTTGTCCGATGAATTTTCACCTAGGATAAAAATCTTAGTCAAATAGTTTTACTCACAGGGGACGCACATGACAATAAAGTCTTTAGTTTTGCTCTCAACATCGTATCAATAGCTTAGGTAACAAATAACAAGTCAGCCGAGCCCCAAACTGGGGCAGAAAAGTTTCTTTGTTTATCTATTTTTGCTGCAGTCAGGAGCCCACCTGGAGAACAAGGGAATACTTTTCAAGTTCAGCAATCAGGAGCCCATCTGGAGAACAAGGGTATACTTTTCAAGTTTCAGTAGTCAGGCGCCCACCTGGCGAACAAGAGAAGTACAATTCAAATTTTAGCTTTTAATTTTTAATATTGGATAACATGATGTGCCCAGTCACCAAACAGGGGCAGAAAATTTTCTTTCATTGTTTATTTTGTTGCAGTCAGGAGCCCACCTGGAGAACAAGGGAATACTTTTCAAGTATTGCAGTCAGGAGCCCACCTGGAGAACAAGGGAATATTTTTCAAGCGTCAGCAATCAGGAGCCCGCCTGGAGAATAGAGGCACATATGTCACATTTCAGCAGTCAAGCATCACTCGGAGGAATGGCACAACATATCCAATCAAAATTCAAGGCAACAGAAGAGCAAGTTTGAAGGCATAGATATGACCTATTTGTAATTCATAGATCATAGCTAAGGCTAGCTTCTTTTTATTTTGACGCGGTGTAATAAGGAGGCCAGCGAGCAGTAGCAGCAGCAACAGTAGTGAAATCACAGCTCTTGGTAGTCCCCGCAACAACAAAATCGCTCGTATCCACTCACTTATCTTTGCCCGAAAAATCTTCGTGTTCCCGAGCAAAGAGGGGCAGTTGTGAGCACGTGGTTTTTGCCCTAAGTGAATTACTCCCAAAAATTCAAACAGAATGATTTCTTGGATTTTTATGACATTTTATGTTAATGATTTGCATTTATTTGTGCATTCATATGAAAAAGAAATACTTGGCATTTGCATCTAATTTCATATTTTTAGGATTAACTTGTGGTAAAGTTGTTTATCACAAAATATGAAGAAAATAACAAAAATAGTCCATTTTTGCATGTTCTAAATTGTTAATAGTGTATTTTTCACGAAATAGATGTTTAAACAATTTTGAGGAATTAATTAGATCAAGTTGGAAAATAAATTAGGTCTTTATGTTAATTTTGATTTTTTTATAAAATAAGAAAAAATAAATACAAAACATAAATAAATAAAATAAAAAAGAATACAATTAAAAGAAGAGGGATTTAAATGGGAGTAAAAGTTGGGCTAAGTCTTGAATTAACCACCCAGGCCCAATATCTTTCCCATAACCTCCGCCCCAATTCCAGCCTATACCCATCCAAATACCCGGCCCAACCCCTTTTACCAAAACGACGTCGTACCGACCAAGTGAATCTCGTCCATTGATCCCTCATGATCGAACGGTTGAGAACAAAGTCTCCAGTCCCTTAAAATTGTCCAAAAATCCTCAAAGACGGCCAGCCTCCAGTCTTTCATCGTCTTCACCCATCGAACCCTAATCCCACTATCCATCGCCGGCGTCTAACGACCTCAAAGCTTACACTAGATCATCGCCTCCTTCCCCTCATGGCAATTCCACCACCTGTTTCACTCAAAACTCACCAGAATCCCTTAAATCCTCAAAACCCTAGCCGTCGTCCTCGTTTTCTCCGGTGACGGTGCCATTGCCAAACGACCTTAAATTAACACTCTTGAGTCTTCTAGTCTTCTTCACCCTAAAATGTTAGTCCATATCCTTCAAATCATCATTGAATTGCTCGAATGCTAAATATAAGGTTCGAACCCTTGAAGTCAAGCCCAAGCCGTTCATATGAGGTCTTTTCCCGTGTCCAGGCACATCATTTGCAATCTTATTGACGGGAAATAGACGACTGATTATCAGGTTGGGTCTAGGTCAAAACTCGGATTTGGTGTTCAAGTCAAGATGGTGAGTCTCTTTTGCTTTCATTTATTTTATTTCTTGTTCTGACTGTTTCATGTCAATCTTCTTCTTGTTTTCTTTCTGTTCGATAGTTACAACTCGTTTCTTTCCTTTGCTCCCCTTAGTCCGTATTCTACCTAGGTTATCTCAAATTAATAAAAAGTAATTGTTATTTGATCAAATTAGAAGTAATTGTTTGTTGTTTATTCTTTAAATCCTATCATTTAATACTGGTTAATAACTAAATAGTTTGGAGTCATGGAATTTTGATTTTCGTTGTAGACTTCTTTTACTCTATTCTTCTGTTGGCTTGAATAGCCTTATTCAGACCCTTAAGGATCATTTGATTAATGTCCTGAAATTGTGATGTTGGGCTATAGTATCCAGGCCCATAATGTAGACAGAGTTTTTTTTTAAATTTGACCCATAGGTTCAGGGTAATATCAAGGAATTGGGGGG
>MU735802.1:53515-93725 GCA_026770625.1 Nicotiana glauca
TGCCGGGGCATTGGTTAGCCCAAAAGACATGACCAAGAATTCGAAGTGACCATATCGAGTTCTGAAAGCAGTCTTAGGAATATCTTGCTCTCTGATCTTCAACTGGTGATACCCGGATCGCAAATCAATTTTGGAGAAGAACTTTGCACCTTGCAATTGGTCAAATAAATCATCTATCCGAGGTAAGGGATATTTATTCTTGATGGTAACTTTGTTAAGCTGACGATAATCAATGCACATCCGAAGCGAACCATCCTTCTTTCTGACAAAAAGAACCGGAGCACCCCAGGGCGACATACTCGGTCGTATGAACCCCTTTTTCAATAAATCCTTCAGCTGCTCCTTTAACTCCTTTAACTCTGCTGGTGCCATCCTGTATGGGGGAATAGATATTGGCTGATTATCTGGCAATACATCAATCCCGAAATCAATCTCCCTATCTGGCGGAATTCCTGGAAGCTCATCTGGAAACACCTCAAGAAACTCATTCACAACTGGCACGGACTCGGGGACAGACACTTCTGAAGTGGTGTCCGCCACCCGGACCAAATGATATATGCACCCCTTCTTAATCATCTTCGAAGCCTTAAGGTAGTAAATGAACCTACCCTTTGGCATCATATTATTTACTTTCCACTCAATAACCGGCTTGTAAGGGAACTCGAGTCTCATGACTCTCGTTCGGCAGTCAAGTTTAGCAAAGCACGAATAGAGCCAGTCCATACCCNCAAGCAAATACAACTACCGCAAGCTCCAAATCATGTGTCGGGTAATTCTTTTCGTGATTCTTGAGTTTCTTGGAAGCATAAGCTATGATCTTTCCGTGCTGCATCAATACACACCCCAAACCAACCCTAGAGGCATCAAAATAAACCATAAACCCCCCGTACCTTCTGGCAAGGCCAATACTGGTGTCGAGGTCAACCTTGACTTCAATTCCTAAAAACTATTCTCACAAGCGTCGGACCATTGGAATTTGACTAATTTCTGCGTCAATTTGGTCAATGGGGAGGAGATGGTAGAGAATCCCTCTACAAACCTTCGATAATACCCTGCTAATCCCAAGAAACTGCGAATCTCCGTCGGGGTCGTGGGTCTAGGCCAATCCTTCACCGCTAAAATCTTCTGGGGATCCACCTGAATCCCCTCACTGGAAATAACATGACCCAGAAAAGCGACAGACTCCAACCAAAATTCACATTTTGAGAATTTAGCATACAACTGGTGCTGATAAAGAGTCTGCAAAACTACCCTGAGGTGATCGGCATGATCCTCCCTGCTTCGCGAATAAATGAGGATGTCGTCAATGAAAACAATCACAAAGGAGTCTAGAAATGGCTTGAAGACCCGATTCATAAGATCCATGAAGGTTGCCGGGGCATTGGTTAGCCCAAAAGACATGACCAAGAATTCGAAGTGACCATATCGAGTTCTGAAAGCGGTCTTAGGAATATCTTGCTCTCTGATCTTCAACTGGTGATACCCGGATCGCAAATCAATTTTGGAGAAGAACTTTGCACCTTGCAATTGGTCAAATAAATCATCTATCCGAGGTAAGGGATATTTATTCTTGATGGTAACTTTGTTAAGCTGACGATAATCAATGCACATCCGAAGCGAACCATCCTTCTTTCTGACAAAAAGAACCGGAGCACCCCACGGCGACACACTCGGTCGTATGAACCCCTTTTCTAATAAATCCTTCAGCTGCTCCTTTAACTCCCTTAACTCTGCTGGCGCCATCCTGTATGGGGGAATAGATATTGGCTGAGTATCTGGCAATACATCAATCCCGAAATCAATCTCCCTATCTGGCGGAATTCCTGGAAGCTCATCTGGAAACACCTCAAGAAACTCATTCACAACTGGCACGGACTCGGGGACAGACACTTCTGAAGTGGTGTCCGCCACCCGGACCAAATGATAGATACACCCCTTCTTAATCATCTTCGAAGCCTTAAGGTAGGAAATGAACCTACCCTTTGGCACCACACTATTCCCTTTCCACTCAATAACCGGCTCGTTAGGGAACTCGAGTCTCATGACTCTCGTCCGGCAGTCAAGTTTGGCAAAGCATGAATAAAGCCAGTTCATCCCCATGATTACATCAAAATCTACCATTCCAAGCTCAATAATATCGGCCGTGGTAACACGACCACACACCGTGACAACACAATTCCTATAAACTCGTAAGGCTGTAATAGAATCACCAACCGGAGTCGATACAGAGAATGACTCATGAAGTTGTTAGGGTTTTATCCCGAAGCTTGAAGCAATAAATGGGGTGACATAAGACAAAGAGGACCCCGGATCAATAAGAGCATAACAATCAACAGCCTGAACAGACAAGATACCTGTAACAACATCTGGAGAAGCCTCAGCACTCTGGTGGCCACTCAAAGCATAGAACCTGCTAGGTCCACCCCTACCCCGAGATTCACCCCTAGCTGCACCACGCACTGCTGGAGCTGGAGGACGCACTGATGATGTAGCAACTGAAGAATCGGATAACTGGGCAGATCCCCTACCCATACCCCGACTGGGTGCACGGCAGTCCCGCTGGATGTGACCTCTCACCCCGCACCTATAACATAATGGGATATCTAAATAGCAATTCCCTGTATGAAATCTCCCACACTTGGGGCATGTAGCTCTCCCCTGCTGCTGGGGCCTCACTCCTGGACGACCGGACTGACGGGACCTCCTACTATCTGAACCTGGTCTCGAATGACTGCTCTGCTGATAACTGTGCATAGATAATGGTGCACTCGCTGAGGATTGAGCATATGACTGGGATGGCCTTGATGACCCTCTCCCTGGAACTGGTCTCCCTGAGTGATCCTCTGCTTAGACCCCAAATCACTTATAATAAGACTTATACACTTAATACAATATCCAATTGATATCCATAATATCATAAATCCTTATTTGCACACGAAATAAAATAATTTAGCCCACCTTGGCACGACGAAATCTTAAATTACTCGAAAAATATTTTCCAGGGCCTTACAGTTTTTAACAGTCAATTTAATAATGAAACAATGTTGAAGATGTAAGGACATTCGAGGGAAATAAGTAAAGGCATTTTTAGATCACTTCGAGCCCAAATCAAGGGAAACTGGGGGCAGATAGAACATAAAAAAATACTGTTGAAATGCATTATGCCGCTTCGGTTTGAAGCCAAGGCAAGTTTTCCCCAAGTCTACAGGGACCATTCATGGTACTGAGATTGTTGTCCAATAGGTGCTAGGTAATTGACAAGTGTAGAAGGCAAATGTGTGGATATGGTTACTAATTCTGGTGCAATGAAAAGATGTTACTTATGTTTTCCTCAGTTTGTTTAATTGTGTAGTTTGTACTTGGTATGTTTTGGAGATTGGAATGATGAAGGCATGTTGTTCTGCTATCCAAACACTTTATCATTTCTTATCCCTTTGAGCCTCTGTTGTTTTCTTGCATAACTCTCGTTCGTAATCAATGATAAAACTCGTAAGCCCGAGCGGGTAAAGCAAGTGGAAAAACAAGTGAAAAACAGTGAAAAGAAAATAAAAAGACAAATGAAAATAAAAGAAAAGAGAAAAGAAAAGAAAAATAAAAGGAAAAAAAGAGAGAGAAATAAAAAAAGGAAAAGGAAAAAAAAAGAAGAGAAAAGAAAAAGCAAAGAAAAGAAAAGAGAAGGAAAAGAAAAGAATGAAAAGAAAGGAAAAGAAAGTGGAACAAAGGACAGACTGCAACAACAAAAGTAGTCTCCTGAACTACGTTTGAATTGATCCAAAAGGGTACATAGGCAGCCTCTATCTGAGGTTCAGTCACACCAAAATAAAGTCCCAAAAATACCTAAAAAGGAAACTGGGGCAGAAGTTGTGGTTGCTGTGGGAAATCTGATTCCGAAAGTTGTAATTTTGAACCCATGACGAAATTGTTTTGAGCCTTTAATACCCTTTCTTTCTAACCCTATCAAAAAGCCCACATTACGGTCCAACGAAATACCTTCTGATCAATCTTCGAGAGATGCCAAGTCAAGCGAGCAGAGGTGAATCATATTACGGGAAACACTCCGGTCCAAAATGAAGGAAATTAAGAATGAGGAAGTCTTGTTGATGAGAACCCTCGCGGGTACCCCAAGGCAATGAAAGATGAGAGAAATAGAAAAATGAGAGAGTCTTATTGGTGAAAACCTTCACGGGCACCATAAGGCAATGGTGAGACGAGAGAAAATTAAAAAGGAGAGACGTTTGATGGTGAAAATCATACGGGCACCACAAGACGACTAAGGATGGTGAATCAGATCGGGCAAGCGGAGCATTGAAGTCCAGTTTCACGGCGAAAAGGTAAAACAAGAGCTGAATATCAGATTTGCTAAACAAAATATCTACAGGTGCATGTCGTGGTCATTAGAGTTGGTAACCACATCTGATAGGTTGCTACTCTGTAGGTTTCTTGTTAGGAATCATCTCTTTCCATTATCCTTTACTCTAATCCTCCCACCTTGTTTTACTTCCTCTTCCTAGGTCGATTGTTCAAAACAAGTGAGAAATGAATTTAAAATCTTCCACCAAGCTTTCTAATTAAACAAAGTGGGATCTGGTGAACACATCAAGGCGTCAAGTCAGGAGAAAACAGCAGGCAGAGTGAGTTGGCCACAATCAACATGCTTTGGGATTCGTGTGAAATACAAGGGCATGGTACGTATCAATTAAGGAACAATGCAACAGATGGAGGATGTTTGGTGAACGGATCAGAGATATTTTTTGCGATAAGGGTAACAAAGAAAGTGGTTAGCAAGGTCTCCAGGTGGGAATCAATTATCATGGCAAGTAAAGGAACAACAAACTTCAAGGACGAGGCTAGTGGTTAAGTTAAGAAAGGACATCATATACACGGAGTGGGGGAAATAGACATGCTGTGGGATTCGTATGAGACATAAGGGTTGGGGAGACGACAGTTCATGCAATGCAACAAATGGAGGATATCGGGCCGCCCTCAAAGTTCAAGTCCACAAACCAACCACCACATTTTAAACTCACAAGTTTTCTTTGTCTGAAACAGGAACAAAGCAGTGCAAGCAAGTCGGTTCAACAAGGAAGGAAATGAAAGGAAGAAAAAGAAGAAGAGGAAAGACAACAAAAGGGAAGTTTCTAAAATCTTTGCCTTTTCCTGTCTTGCTAGTGTGCATAAAATGCTGCCATTGCTTTTCACATTTCTCCTCCTAGGATAAAAGTCCTAGCTTGATGGATTTTCATCCATTTAGAGAATCTTAGTCTCATGAATTTTTCCCCTAAGATAGAGGACCTAGTCTGATGAACCTTCTCCTAGGATCTAAATCTTAGTCTGATTAATCTTTCTACTGAGATAGTTAACTTAGTCTGATGAATATTTCTCCTAAGATAACAAAATAGACCTAGTCTGATGAATCTTCTCCTAGAGTCAAAATCTTAGTCTAATGAATTTTTCTCCTAAGATAGAGGACCTAGTCTGATGAACCTTCTCCTAGGATCTAAATCTTAGTCTGATGAATCTTTCTCCTAAGATAACAAAATGGACCTAGTCTGATGAATCTTCTCCTAGAGTCAAAATCTTAGTCTGGTGAATTTTTCTCCTAAAATAGAGGACCTAGTCTGATGAACCTTCTCCTAGGATCTAAATCTTAGTCTGATGAATCTTTCTCCTGAGATAGTGAACTTAGTCTGATGAATCTTTCTCCAAAGATAAAAAACCTAGTCTGATGAATTCCCTCCTAGGATCAAAATCTTAGTCTGAGGAACCTTCTCCTAGGATCAAAGTTTTAGTCTGATGAATATCTATCCTGAGATAGAAAACCTAGACTGATGAATCTTCTCCTAGATTCAAAGTCTTAGTCTTATGAATATCTCTCTTAAGATAAAAAAACTTAGTCTGACGAATCTTTCTCCTAAGATGGCAAACCTAGTCTGATGAACCTTCTCCTATAGTCAAAATCTTAATCTGATGAATCGTTCTCCTAAGATAGCAAACCTAATCTGATGAATTTTCTCCTAGAATAAAAATCTTATTCAAATAGTTTTACTCACAGGGGACGCACATGCCAATCAAGTCTTTAGTTTTGCTCTCACCATCGTATCAATAGCTTAGGTAACAACTCACAAATATGTCGAGCCCTAAACTGGGGCAGAAAATTATCTTTGTTTGTCTATTTTGCTGCAGTCAGGAGCCCACCTGGAGAGCAAGGGAATACTTTTCAAGTTCAGCAATCAGGAGCCCACCTGGAGAATAAGAAAATACTTTTCAAGTTTCAGCAGTCAGGCGCCCACCTGGAGAACAAGGGAAGTACAATTCAGATTTTAGCTTTTAATTTTTAATATTGGATAACATGATGTGGCCAGTCACCAAAATGGGGCAGAAATTTTTCTTTGTTTGTTTATTTTGTTGCAGTCAAGAGCCCACCTGGAGAACAAGGGAATACTATTCAAGAATTGCAGTCAGGATCCCACCCGGAAAACAAGGGAATACTTTCAAAGTGTCAGCAATCAGGAGCTCGCCTGGAGAATAAAGGCACATATGTCACATTTCAGCAGTCAAGCATCACTCGAAGGAATGGCACAACATCTCCAATCATAATTCAAGGCAACACAAGAGCAAGTTTGAAGACATAGATAGGACCTTTTTGTAATTCATAGATCATAGCTAAGGCTAGCTTCTTTTTATTTTGATACGGTGTAATAAGGAGGTCAGCGAGCAGTAGCAGTAGCAGCAGCAACAGCAGTGAAATCACAGCTCCTAGTAGTCCCGGCTACTAAACCTTCCCAAACTACACTGACCTAATTCCTTTTTAGCCAAGGATATGTAGGCACCTTGGAAGCAGGGTGCGGTCAGACGGTTTTCAAAAATTCTTCACTCGGAGTATTCAGACGGGCAAAAATCGCTCGTATCCATTCACTTATCTTTGCCCAAAAACTCTTCGTGTTCCCGAGCAAAGAGGGGCAGCTGTGAGCACGTGATTTTTGCCCTAAGTGAATTACTCCCAAAAATTCAAACAGAATGATTTCTTAGATTTTTATGACATTTTATGTTAATTGTTTGCATTATTTGTACATTCATATAAAAACGAAATACTTGGCATTTGCATCTAATTTCATATTTTTAGGATTAACTAGTGGTTAAGTTATTTTAGCACAAAATAAGAAGAAAATAACAAAAATAGTCCATTTTTGCATGTACTAAATTGTTAATTGTGAATTTTTCACGAAATAGATCTTTAAACAATTTTTAGGAATTAATTAGCTCAAGTTGGGAAATAAATTAGGTCTTTATGTTAATTTTGCATTTTTTATAAAATTAGAAAAAAATAAATACAAAACACAAATAAATAAAATAAAAAAGAAAACAATTAAAAGAAGAGGGATTTAAATGGGAGTAAAAGTTGGGCTAAGTCTTGAATTAATCCACCCAGGCCCAATATTTTTCCCATAAACTCCACCCCAATTCCACCCATGCCCATCCAAATACCCGGCCCAACCCCCTTTACCTAAATGACGCCGTACCGACCAAGTGAATCTTGTCCATTGATCCCTCATGATCGAATGGTTGATAACGAAGTCTCCAGTCCCTTAAAACTATCCAAAAATCCTCAGAGACGGTCAGTCTCCAGTCTCTCATCATCTTCACCCATCAAATCCTAATCCCACTGTCCATCGCTGGCGGCCGGCGTCTAACGACCTCCAAGCTTACACCAGAGCATCGCCTCCTTCCCCTCATGACAATTTCACCACCTGTTTCACTCAATACTCACCAGAATCCCATCAAATCCTCAAAACCCTAGCCGCCGCCCTCGTTTTCTCCGGTAGAGGCTCCATTGCCAAACGACCTTAAATTAACACTCTTGAGTCTCCTCGTCTTCTTCACCCCAAAATGTCAGTCCATCTCCTTCACATCATCATTGAATTGCTCGAATGCTAAATATAAGGTTCCATCCCTCGAAGTCAAGCCCAAGCCGTTCATACGAGGTCTTTTCCCGTGTCCGGGCACATCATTTGCAATCTTATTGACGGGAAATAGATGACGGATTATCAGGTTGGATCTAGGTCAAAACTTGAGTTTGGTGTTCAAGTCATGATGGTGAGTCTCTTTTGCTTTCATTTATTTTATTTCTTCTTCTGACTGTTTCATGTCAATCTTCTTCTTGTTTTCTTTCTGTTCTATAGTCACAACTCTTTCCTTTCCTTTGCTCCCCTTAGTCCGTATTCTACCTAGGTTGTCTCAAATTGATAATAAGTGATTGTTATTTGATCAAAATAGTAGTCATTGTTTGTTGTTTATTCTTTAAATTCTATCATTTAATATTGGTCAATAACTAAATAGTTTGGAGTCATGGAATTTTTATTTTCGTTGTAGACTTCTTTTACTCTGTTCTTCTGTTGGCTTGAATAGCCTTATTCAGACCTTTAAGGCTCATTTGATTAGTGGCCTAAAATTGTGATGTTGGGCTATAGTATCCAGGCCCATAATGTAGACAGAGCTTTGCTTTAAATTTGACCCATAGGTTCAGGGTAATATCAGGGAATTGGGGGGGGCGTGTTTGAGAGATTGAACATAGAGAATATTGGGGGAGGTCACATGTGAGGAGTGAGGAGGAATTTCAGGTGTTATGTGGGGAAGGATAGGAGGCTAATTTAGGGGAGAAAATAAATGAAAAGTTCTAGAAACTTCCATCCCCTTTTCTGCCTATAAAAGGCAGCACTCTCTGCTTTCATGGAGAAGTTTGGAGCCTGAAAATTCCTCCCCACTTTCAGAAGCTTCATCATCTCCCAATTTGAATTTCGAAATTCAAAATTCTTTAGATCTTAGTTTTAAAAGAAAAACTCAAAAAAAAAACTGCTCGATTGTGGCCTGAGATCTCTTCAAGTTTTCAGCATCCTATTCAGCTTTTTTTTCACCTCACGTGAGATTCAAAAATGGTGTAGAATTGCTTAATTCATTCTAGTAGTTGAAGTCAAAATTTCTGAAGTGATTTCCAGTTGGATTTGGTTTGTTCAAGTTGATTTTGGTCTATTTTGTTGGTGTTTCCATTACTGGGATTTGGAGTTGGATTGTTGATCGTTTCCTGTTGCCGTAGCTTGCTATTTTCACTTGCTAGCTTGTTAAATTGCAGCTCATTTCTCCTTCTCTTTACTTTGTTCAATTCCCAGGTAAACGTTCGCATTTGATTCAGTGTAACTGTGTTGTTGTAATGCAATGAATCTGCTTGCGTATTTGGCTCCAGTTGTTCCTACTTAGACTACTACCTGTTAAGAGTAAATTAGGTGTTAAACACAATTGTTTACTCTAGCTTAATGCTGACCTGTATTTTTCTTACTTTACAATTTCTGGATTGTATAATAGGACTTCACAAGTGGACGGTTTGCATGAACTGAAGATTCTAGTGGCATTTAATACTATATGTTATAGCTAAAGCTTAGTAAAATTGGCGTATGAATTCAATTGTTGTGATTGTTAATATAATCTGATGTTAGGAAAATACCAATACCAAGGCAGAATATTTGGCAATAATTCGCCTAGGTTTCAATGAAGTGATAGAATTAGACCTGAAGCCATTTTAGCATACGAATCTATATCCAAGCCTGAAACACAAGCCTAAAATTAGTGTTGAATCATCCAATAGTTTAAGTGATTTCGCATGGGCTTACAAAAACAATCTCATCTATCGTAATGGCTCTTAGAGTATGTTCATCTATGTGTACGATGACTTATTCAGTCTTAATAATCCCAATCTCTACAATAGAAAACAAAATTTGGCTCTGCTGACCATCCAGTCATCCGCTTGAACATTGTTGTGATAAGTTCCAACTGAAAGTGACAAGAAATTGTAATTTAAACGCTTGTTAGTGGTCAAGTGGGTCAGTCACTTGGGTCTGTTGTTAAATTTCCAGAAAGAGGTAGCACCTCGTGTACTACAGTTTTGGGCTAGTCATTGAGGACCCAGAGGGTCATTGAAAAAGGGAAAATATTTAAGATTAATGTTATAACCCTCGGAATAATGTTAGGATTGGCCTTAAAATAAAAAATGAGACGAGCCTCGCCGAATAAAACCTATATTGCGGGGCCCTCAATAAATGGTTGAATTAAAATACTTAGATTTTCGGATGGGCCGTTTAGCAAATTTCACGGTCTTCCCCAAAGATAATAACGCGATAGACTCTTTAGGCGCGTTGTAAATAATTGTACCTTCCTAAATACGGGTGCATATTTATGTGACCCAGATCCAAATCTCAACGAAGTCGAATTGTGTCCAAAATTGTGGGTGCATTTATGTGACTCAGTTTGAGACATGTTTTCATGCCATTGCAATTCTCTTACAATAATAATATTAAAAGCGGTTCAATGTTAAAAAGCACACAGGTCGAACATGTACTAAAATCAAACAAATAAGCCAAATATGACAGTTGAGCGACCGTGCTGGAACAACGGAATCCAGGAATGCCTAATACCTTCTCCCGGGTTAACAGAATTCCTTACTCGAATTTCTGGTTCACATACTATTAAACAGAGTCATTCTTTTGCTCGATTCGGGATTCTAAACCAGTGACTTGGGACACCAAAAATCTCCCAAGTGGCGACTCTGAATCTTCTAATAATAAATCTCATTTCGATTGTCACTTCAAGTTGGAAATAACTCCCTTTATTATATCCCTTCCAGGGGTGTAGTAGTGAAAAATGAGGTGTGACAACGGCGGCGCACCTGCGATCCCTAAACAGCAGGTGCAAAAACACCAGAAGCAGCAATACCAGCAGCTGCAATAACACCTCAAACTCTCCATTAACCACCCGAACTCACCCCGAGGCCCCTGGGACCTCGACCAAAAGCAAAAACATAACCCAATACCTTATTCAAACTAGTTCCAATCATTAAAACACTTCAAACAACATCAAATCAACCAAAACACCTCGGATTAAAGCCTAAGTTTCTAAAATCTTCCAAATTTCGCTTTGATAGAAAAACCTAACCAAACCACGTCTGAATAACCTAAAATTTTGCACACACATCCCAAATGACACAACGAAGCTATTACAACTCTCGAAATTTCATTCTGACCCTTGTATCAAAATCTCACATACTAACTTGAAATCGCCAAAATATCAACTTCGCCAATTCTGGCCTAAATCTTCTCCAAACCTCCAAAACCCATTCTGATCACACTTTTAAGTCACAAATCACCTCCCGAAGCTAACCGAACCATCGGAACTTACACCTGAGCCCTCTAACAAATAAGTCAATCTTCGGTTGACTTTTCCAACTTAAGCTTCCTTAAAAGAGACTAAGTGTCTCAAACCTCACGAAAACAAATCCGGATTCAATCCAACCAACCTGATATCTCAAAACACGGATAAACAAAGTAATAAGTAGCATAAATATGGGAAACAGGGTGCTAACTCATGAGACGACTGGCCGGGTCGTCACATCCTCCCCAACTTAAATAAATGTTCATCCTCGAACGAGTCAAGAAACATACCTGAAGCCTCAAACAGGTGAGGATATCTGCTCCGTATCTCCCGCTCGGTCTCCCAAGTAGCCTCCTCCATGGGCTGACCACTCCACTGCACTTTCACTGAAGTTATATCCTTTGAACTCAACTTCTAAACCTAACAACCAAAATAGCTACTGGCTCCACATCATAAGTCAAGTCACCCTCCAACTTAACCATGCTAAAATCCAAAACAAGAGACGGATCCCCAATATACTTCCGGAGCATAGTGACATGAAATACCGAATGCACACCGGCAAGCTGGGTGGCAAAGAAAGCTCATAAGCAACCTCCCCAATCCTGTGAAGTACCTCGAAAGGTCTAATGAACCGCGGACTCAACTTCCCTTTCTTCCCAAATCTCATAACACCCTTCATGGGAGAAACCTTCAACAGAACCTTCTCACCAACCATGTACGACACATCTCGCACCTTCCTGTCAGTATTACTCTTTTTCCACGACTGCGCTGTACAGAGCCTCTCCTGAATCACCTTAACCTTCTCCAACACATCCTGTACCAAATCTATCCCCGATAGCCTAGCCTCACTGGGCTCGAACCAACCAACCAGAGATCTACATTGCCTTCCATACAAAGCCTCATATGGATCCATCTGAATAATAGACTGGTAATTGTTATTATAAACAAACTCTACAAGCGGTAAAAACCGATTAAATGACCCTCTGAAATCAATAACGCAAGCGCGTAGCATATATTTCAATATCTAAATAGTGCACTTGGACTGCCCATCCGTCTGAGGGTGAAACGTTGTGCTCAACTCCACCTGAGTACCTAAATCTTGCTGAAACTAGGAAGTAAACTAATTGCCCCGATTTGAAATGATGGAAACTGGGACACCATGCAACCGAACAATCTCCGTGATATATGTCTCTACTAATTGCTCTGAATAATAAGTAGTACAGATAGGAATGAAGTGCACGGACTTAGTCAGCCGATCAACAATCACATAAATAGCATCGAACTTATTCAAAGTCCATGGAAGTCCAACAACAAAGTCCATAGTGATCCTCTCCCACTTTCACTCTGGAATATCCATCCGCTAGAGCAAGCCACCCGGTCTTTGATGCTCATATTTCACCTGCTGACAATTGAGACATCGAGTTACAAATCCTACAATGTCTTTCTTCATTATTCTCCACCAATAGTGCTACCTCAAATCCTGATACATCTTCGCGGCACCCGGATGAATGGAATATCGCAAGCTATAGGCCTCTTCCGGAATCAACTCTCGAAGCCCATCCACATTGGGCACACAAATCTGGCCCTACATCATCAACACTCCATCATGACCAATGGTCACATCTCTGGAATTATCATGATGAACTTTGTCCCTAAGGACAATAAAATGCGGATCATCACACTAGCGCTCTCTGATGCGATCATATAAAGAACATCGAGAAATTACACAAGCCAATACCCGACTGGCCTCCGAAATATCCAACCTCACAAACTGATTGGCCAAGGCCCAAACTTCAGCTGCAAGAGGTCTTTCCCTAACTAGAATATATGCCAAATCCCCATACTCACTGCCTTTCAGCTCAAGGCATCGGCCACCATATTGGCCTTTCCCGGAAGGTACAATATAGTGATATCATAATCCTTAAGAAACTCTAACCACCTCTTCTATCTCAAATTAAGATCCTTTTTCTTAAACAAGTGCTGAAGACTGCGATGATCGGTGAACACCTCACAGGATATGCCATAAAAGAAATGCCTCAAAATCTTCAATGCGTGAACTATGGCAGCCAACTCCAAATCATGAACGGGGTAGTTCTTCTTATGGGGCTTCAACTGATGAGAAGCATAAGCAATAACTCCACCCTCCCACATCAACACACAACCAATCCCTACCCTCGAAGCATCGCAATACACTATATACGAACATGAAGATGATGGCAAAACCAACACTAGAGTTGTGGTCAAGGCTATCTTGAGCTTTTGAAAGCTCTCCTCGCACTCGTCCGACCATACAAATGAAGCACCCTTCTGAGTCAACTTGGTCAAGGGCGATGAGATAGACGAAAATCCTTGAACAAACATCGATAATAGCCTGCCAAACAAAGAAAACTGCGGATCTCCATGGCTGAGGACGGTCTGGGCCAACTCTAAACCGCCTCTATCTTCTTTGGATCAACCTGTATACCCTCACTGGACATCACGTGTCCCAAGAATGCCACTGAACTGAGCCAAAACTCACACTTGGAGAACTTTTCATAAAGCTTCTCCTCCTTCAATCTCTGCAACACAACCCTCAAATGCTCCGTGTGCTCCTCCTAACTACGCGAATATACCAGAATATCATCAGTGAAGACTATGACAAATAAGTCAAGATAAGGCCAGAACACGCTGTTCATCAGATGCATGAACGTTGCTGGGGCATTGGTTAGCCCAAAAGACATAACCATGAACTCATAGTGACCATATCTAGTCCTGAAAGCCGCCTCAAGAATATCTAAATACCTAATCTTCAACTAGTGATAACCTGAATGGAGATAAATCTTAGAGACTACCCTCGCTCCCTGAAGCTGGTCGAATAAATCATCAACGCGAGGCAAATGATACTTGTTCTTGACTGTTACCTTGTTTAATTGCCTATAATCAATGCACATTCTCGCAGCGCCATCCTTTTTCTTCACAAACAGAACCGGCGCACCCCAAGGTGACATACTAGGCCGAATGAACCCCTTATCAAGGAGTTCCTAAAGTTGCTCCTTTAACTACTTCAACTCTTTTGGTGCCATAAGATATGGTAGAATAGAAATGGGCTGAGTGCCCGGCACCAAGTCAATACCAAAATCAGTATCCCTGTAAGGTGGCATGCCCGACAGGTCTGCGGGAAATACATCAGGGAAATCCCTTACAACCAGTACAGAATCAATACCGGTAGTCTCAGCTCCAACATCCCTCACAAAGGCAAGGTACGAAAGACAACCCTTCCCAACCATACGTTGGGCCTTCAAGAAAGAGATCACTCTACTAGGAACATAATCAGTCATACCTCGCCACTCGATCCGTGGTACACCTACTATAGCCAATGTAACTATCTTAACATGGCAGTCCAGAATAGCGTGACACGAAGATAACAATCCATGCCCAGAATGATATTGAAATCCACCATACATAATAATAAAATATCAACTCGGGTCTCCAGACCCCAAATAGTGACAACACACGACTGGTACACATAGTCTACAACAGCAGTATCACCCACCAGGGTAGATACAGGAATAGGTAAAGCAAGAAACTCATGGGGCATACCCAAATAACGAGCAAAGTATGATGAATCATAAGAATTGGTGGAATCGGGATCAAATAATACAGAGGCATCTCTATCGTAGACTGAAATAATACCTGTAATAATACCATCAGAAGCAATAGCATCTAGTCTACATGGAAGAGCATAGAAATGGGCCTGATCGCCGCTTGATCGACCTCCCCCTCTGGGGTGACCCCTGGCTGACTGACTTCCACCCCTAGCTGGCTGGGCGGGTGGTAGTGGAGCAATTGGCACTGAAGCCCATAACTGACCCCTCTGCTTAGTTCAACAACAAACACGATGAGGACACTGCCTCCACATGTAACCCATGTCGCCACACTCATAACAACTCCCAGGTGCTAGAGAAGAGGGCTGAAGGGAACCCCTTGCACCGGAGTGTGTAGTAGATGCACTCGGCATAGAAGAACCCTGAACTGAGGGAGCACGGGATAAACTCTGAGCTGGAAGGGTACTAAGTGATGACTGACCCTTATAAGAACTGTGAGAACCATAAGCCGATGGCACCCTCGATAACCTGAGCGATCAGACTAACCATGTCGGAACTATTAGCCTCTATTGTGCTAAACTAGCCCCTCAAAGGAGCAACACTATAGCTACCAGATCCTCGAGGCCTATTGGACTCCCTCACCTCTCGCTCCTGGTGACGAACAGACTCTCTCGGGAAATATCCACAACCTCCTCAAATGTAGCACCAGTCACCCTCTCTCTGGTCAAAAGAATATGGAGCTGATAAGTAAGACCATCAACAAACCTCCAGATCCTCTCTTTATCCGTCGGGACCAAACAGATGACATGACGAGCCAACTCAGAGAACGTCAACTCATACTGTGACACGGTCATCTCCCCCTAACACAACCACTCAAACTGCCTACGCAGCTACTTTCTGCGAGACTATGGTACATACTTCTCAAGAAAGAGAACAGAGAACTGCTGCCAGGTAAGGGGTGCTGCACCAACAGGCCTACGCCTCTCAAAATCCTCCCACTAAGTGAAAGCAGGTCCTGAAAACTGATATATATTGAAAGTGACCCCGCTGATCTCCAGAGTACCTGCGGTACGAAGCATCCTCTGACACTTGTCCAAAAAGCCCTGGGCATCCTCGCCCTCTACACCACTGAAGGTCGGAGGCTGAAGCCTACCAAATCTCTCTATTATACTCTACTCATCCTCTAGCATAGCAGGAACTATATAGTCCTTAGCAGCTGCAACCGGCTGGGTGGGGTATGCCCCCGGTGACTAAAGTCCCTGCACGACCTGCTCAGGTGTGCAAGTGGCGAGAGTCTAACTACCTCCCCTGGCCTGAGAAGTAGCTGTGGTTGTTGTGGCTGAAACCGCCTGAGCCAGGACAATGCAAATAAATAAGATCTGAGCCAAGGCCTCCTGAAGACTTGGAATCACAATGGGCATAGTTGGTGCCTGAGTTGGTGTTGCTGGAGCATCCATAGTTGGGACCTGGTCCTGAACTGGGGCAGTTGGTGGATCTACAAGTACTGCCCTCACTACTCTACCTCTACCACGACCACGACCACGACCGCATCTTCGGCCTCTAGAGGCCACAGCTGGTGGCACTGGTTGTTTTCCACCCTGTTCTGTAGCGTGTGTCCTCACCATTTATAAGAGAATAGAATAACTGAATTTTAGTACTTGGATCAACAAGTTCGCACGACAAGAATTTCAAGAATATGATGTTTTTCCTAAAGGTTTTGTAACCTCTCGAGGATAAATACAGATGTCTCCGTACTGATCCACGAGACTCTACTAAACTTGCTCATGACTCATGAGACCTATGTAACCTAGGCTTTGATACCAACTTGTCACGACCCTAAACCCGAAACCGGTCATGATGGCACCTCTTGTGAAGACAAGTCCAGCCAATTAACCCAAATTCACCTTATAAAATAGTTTAACAACATAAATCTTTCTAAAACATAATTTAATAGCACCAAGTAACTGATAATATCAATAAAGTGCTGAAATATAACCCAACACAACCCTAACCGGGGTGCCACAAGTCACGAGCATCTAACAATACTGAATACCCGAATGTAACTACAGAGTTTAGTACTAAACTAAGAATATAAAAGCAAAGAGATAAGGAGGAGCTCCAGGCTGCAATCGCCAATAGCTGCCTAAAGACTCCTCGAGATCCGACTGAAGCTGGAATGAATCAGCACTCGAGTATGGGACCAGATGCGCCTGAATCTGCTCACAGGGTGCAGGGAGGAAAGTCAGTACTCCAACTCAGTGAGTAACAATGTAAATAACAACTGAAAGTAAGAAAACACGCAAGACACAAGGCATACTATAATGAAGCAGTAAAATCCTTTAAAAATAGTAAACTTGTGAAAAGTCACGTAAAATCCTCTTTCAACAAGTAAACAAGTAATTAACAGTTAATTAAGGTAAAGTAAACAAATAGAAGTTTTCTCCTCGGGCACAGTATCACCACATCCGCCCTTCGGGCAACATCTCAAAATAATAATAGCCCATCGGGCTCAATTTCACATCACAATGGGTACCCGCACCCACTGGGAGTATGCAGACTCCTGGAGGGGCCACCTTATGGCCCAAGCGCAATAACAAGTCATCTCGTGGCATCAAATCTAGGCCCTCAGCCTCATATCAATCAAGCCACATCGTGGGCCTCCAATAAGTATTAGTGTTTCCTTATAACATAGGCCCTCGGCCTTACTCAATCAAAAATCCTCACAAGCCCCTAGGAAATAGTAAAATAGTATTTCTCAGCCCAAACATCATTTAAAATATGATTGAAGTCTAAAACTGACTAAAAATGGCTGAGTAGCAAAATAGTGGAAAATAACATGACTGAGTTCAAGTAGTGAGTTAAAACAGTGAGGAAATATCAATAAAAAGCCCGAAGTGTTCAAATAGTTGTCCTGAAGCCCACATATGGCCTTCGGCCCTAATCATAATGATAGCAAATAAGTTTCAGTCAAATACGCAGTAAAATTATCAATTGGGACGGACCAAGTCACAATCCCAAATATTGTACGACCCCACGCTCGTCAACAAGCGTGTGTCTCACTACAACATAGCACTATGATGTGCAATCCGGGGTTTCAAACCCTCAGAAGATCATTTACAAATCATTACTCACCTTGAACTCGCTAAATCTCTTGCTCGCGGTGCCTTTTCCTATAGAATCGGTCTCCACAAATGTTGAATCTATCCCAAAATTAGAATGAGGACATCAAAATATGCTATGGGAACAAAGCCCAAGCAAAAACACTCAATAAAGGGCAAAAATCCCGAAACCAAAACCCAACCCCTGATCCCACATCTCAAAATTCAGAAATTCCCACACTAATAGATTCCTTTTCTCCCCACGAGTTCATACATATCAAGAATACTAAAATCGGAGTCCAAATGACCCCTCAAATCCCCATTTAAAGGCCTCTTAAACTCAAGCCCTAATCCCCCATTTTTAGCCCTTTAATTCCTTTAACTACAGCCTTAATCCCTGAATACTACCATAGAAATGTGTTTTAGGTGCAAAAGTTTTACCTTAACGAAGTCTCCTTGATTTTCTCTCTTGAAAATTGTCCATAGCTCCCGAATCCATGTTTAAAAATGGTAAAAACCTTCAAAAACCGTGAAGGAAGACTTATATACATTCTGCCCAGGGGCACCTACATCTGCGGTCCGAAACCTATTTCTGCGATAACGCATTTGCGGTTAAATCCTCCGTTTCTTCATAAATCAATGATCCAGCCTTAACCGCATTTGCGACCATAAATCCGCATGTATGACATCGCATATGCGGTCTCTTTACCGCTTTTGCCGTCTCAGCTCACCAGACCAATTTTCAATTCTGCGGCCAACTCTCCACTTATGCAGTGCCACACCTGCGGTCCCCAAACTGCAGGTGCAAAAACACCAGAAGCAGCAACTCAGCAGCTGCAATAACACCTCAAACTTTCCGTTAACCACCCAAACTCACCTCGAGGCCCCCGAGACCTCAACCAAAAGCACAAACATAACTTAATACCTTATTTAAACTAGTTCCAATCATCAAAACTCTTCAAACAACATCAGATCAACTAAAACACCTAGGATTAAAGCCTAAGTTTCTAAAAAATTCCGAATTCCGCTTTTGATAAAAAACCCAACCAAACCACGTTCGAATGACCTAAAATTTTGCACACACATCTCAAATGGCATAACGAAGATACTGCAACTCTCGAAATTCCATTCTGACCCCTATAACAAAATCTCGCCTACCAATCGGAAATTGCCAAAATATCAACTTCGCCAATTCAAGCCTAAATCTTCTCCAAACCACCAAAACCTATTCTGATCACACTCCTAAGTCACAAATCACCTCCCAAAGCTAACCGAATAGTCGGATCTCACGTCCGAGCTCTCTAACACATAAGTCAACATCCAACTAACTTTTCCAACTTATGCTTCCTTAAAAGAGACTAAGTGTCTCAAACTCACCAAAACCAATCCGGATTCAATCCAACCAACCCGATATCTCAAAACAAGAATAAATAGAGTAACAAAAAGCATAAATGGAGCGAATAGAGTAGTAATTCATGAGACAATTGGCCAGGTCATCAGATTTGGTGTGTCTGAGTTCCTAAGGACGTCAAGGATCTCGTACAGTGCTCACACCAAGACCTCTCATAGGGATTGTTTATGTGCAGTGTTGAAAGTCCAGCCCTAGTATTCCAGAGTTCAGAGAGATCTCAAGGATCCCTAAGCAGTACACATACCATAGGGGCAGAACTTAATAGTCTACGAAAAGGGTGATAGTGCTTGACATAATGTTGAAAGACCTAGTAAAATAGTTAGAAGTAAAAAGATTCAGAAAAAGTTTTAAATACACTAGGGGTGACCAGTTTTGAGAAGAATGCTAGGAATAGAAGAAATAGTTTTGAAATCATTCTTTGAGGAAAGTATCTCAGCAAACAAACAAATTAATCATAGAATACCCAAATTTACTTGACAAGCAGATGTACGAACAAGGGGTGAATGGATTGGGAAAATATAGTGTTAAAATCACCTAAACAGGGAAACATTTGATACAACAAATATACAGAACAGCTAGGAGTCTAATGAACAAATCAATCATGGTAACAGACAACTGAAACATCGGAAAAGAATGCAACCGGATCAAGTTGAAGATACGAGTGTGTTGAACAAAATTTGGCATGCAATTAGGGCTAATAGAATGCACTAACATAATCATACCAATTAAATGGAGGGGTAAGGGAACTAAGTAAACATGCTAGACAAATATCAAAGAACTAAATGAAGTAAGTCATGTTTATTACACATAAGATAGAATTTATACATGCTTAATAACAGCAAATAGAGAAACAAGTTGAATAACTAATACAGGAACACACATAGATGTATAGGCATAGAACTCATAAAATTGAGTTTCAGAATCTAACTGGAGACATACCAATGAAAGAAGGGAAATGCAGAATATAGAAATAGGTACAACTCCACTATCAAGCCTTGGCTTTCAGCCGGCTAGACCAACAGTCAGCACAACTACCAAAGAAAAAAGAGAGAGTTTAAATGTATTTGTATCTATTCTGAATAGTGTGTTCGTGTGTTGAATGGAGCTGAATGACAGTGCTTATATAGCAGTTCAAGCGAAGAGCCAAAATAAGGTAAAGGAATCTGCTTTCAGTCAAATAAGGAAATCATAGGATCGCAGAATCCAATCACATAAAGGAGTTCAAAGTAGACTCCTTAATTAGGGGTAATTGATCAAATGGTAATAATAGGGGTCTAATTAAGGAAAAAATCGCAATCATACCATATAAAGGAATCAGTAAGAATACCTGAACCATACAGATAGTTTACCATGGTAAGTGATGATAAATATTGTGAATAAGGTAAAGAAAGTAATAAAATAATCAATCAATGCTTGACTGGGGGTAGGAAATTAGGGAATTATACCATAGATAACTCTAATTGAATGTCAAATAAGGCAAAAAGTAGGTTTAATAGTTAGTTAGGGTTGGAGACCATAAATCAAGCAATTAATTACACGAATAAGGCCACCATATATAATTAAATACCAATCAGAGGTCAGTTAATCCATAAATAGGCAAGAGATCTAAATTAAGAGCCTCAGGATTAAGGGAAACAAACAAAAATAAGTAAATTACTTTAGTAAACAAATGAAACCCTAGATAATTAGGCTAATCAGTTTAATTATTCCAACAATAACGGACAAGAGTTTGAAATCAAATAATGAATAGTCAGTTAATTGAACCAGAAACATAATCATGCGAGAAAGATTAAACAAAACAAGAGGATCTCAGAAAAACTTTTGCAAAAACAGAAGAAGTAGAAAACCCCTAATTTGAAAACATTTATGTTTGATTGTCAGTATAGAAATCAAAGGACCCTTAAAGAAAACAAACATGAATTAAACGTTTTAAAGACATGGATTAAATACGTTATAGAAATTAGTAATTTCCTCTCCTATCAAATGACACTTCTTCATCAGGAAAATACATTTTGAAGCGTTTGTATTCTCCTCCCACAGGATTTTCAGCAAGATGGTCTGCCGATGCTTGTCCTTTGACTACCTTCTGAGTTACTTAGACAATATCGAACTCATTTAACAGTATCTTCCACTTGGCTAACTTCCTAGTCGGGATGGGATTCTGAAATATGTACTTTAGGGGGTCCATCCTGGATATAAGGTATGTAGTATAGGCACATAAGTAATGCCTTAATTTCTGAGCTGTCCAGGTCAAAGCACAGCAAATGCATTCTAGTAGAGAGTATCATGCTTCATAAGGTGTGAATTTCTTACTCAAGTAACATATGCCTTGCTCCTTTCTCTCTGTCTCGTCATGTCGTCCTAGAACACAACCGAACTCTCCATCTAATATAGAAAGATAGCGTAACAAAGGCCACCCCGATTCCGGCAGAACTAGGATTGGTCGTGTGGATAGGTATTCCTTGATTTTTTCAAAAGCCTTCATACAATCCTTGGTCCAATTGGTTTCATCATCTTTCCTCAACATTTTGAAGATGGTTTCACATATAACTGTGGACTGCACTATGAAACAACTGATATATTTGAGACGTCTTAGGAAGTTCATCACATCCTTTTTGCTCCTACATGGCGGTAACTCCTGAATAGCTTTAACTTTGGATGGGTCCACCTCCATCCCTCGACGGCTGACAATGAATCCCAGTAACTTTCCTACGGTAATCCCAAAGGCACACTTTTTGGGATTTAGTTTTAAGTTGTACCTCCTTAACTTGTCAATGAATTTTCTCAAATCCAGTATGTAATCTGCGACCCTCTTGGATTTGATAATGACGTCGTTAACATACACCTCTATTCCTTTGCGTATCATATCATGAAAAACGATTGTCATGGCTCTCATATAACTAGCCCCAGCATTCTTCAGACCAAATGGCATCATCTTGTAGCAAGTACAATCCCCATGGTATGATAAAAGTTGTTTTCTCTATGTATTCTTCATCTATCTAGATCTGGTGATAACTCGCAAAGCAATCTACGAAGGATTGGAGTTCATGTTTGGTGCAATTGTCGATCAGGGTGTGTATATTTGGCAGAGGAAAGTCATCCTTGGGACATGCTCTATTTAAGTCTCGATAGTCAACACATACTCTCACGTTCCCTTCTTTCTTCAGAACAGGTACAATGTTGGCTAACCAGGTTAGGTATTCAACTACCCTAAGGACTTTGGCTTTGATATGCTTAGTAACTTCCTCCTTGATTTTCATGCTCATATCTAGTTTGAATTTTCTCAGTTTCTACTTCACCGGCAGACACATAGGATTGGTAGGATACTTGTGAACCACTATGGACGTTCTCAAACCGGTCTTATCCTCATATGACGATGTAAAGATATCCTCATAATCCTTCAAGAAACAAATGTACTCCTCCTTCTTCATCGGTGATAAGTTAAGGCTTTTGCGAGTCTCCTTGACAGTTCAACGTCTCCCAAATTTATTGCTTTAATTTCGTCCAGGTTCGACTTAGGCTTATTCTCAAAGTTCTCAACCTCCCTAACAATCTCCTGAAGTATTTCATCTTCTTCATCTGAGTCACTATCCTTATATTGTGTTGCCTCATTACATATCACAGTCACCGATCCATCAGGAAAAGTAATAACAATATTGTAGAAAGAAATGTGTGGTAGATAATAAGTATTTATTAAAACTGAAAGAATCCAAAAAAAGTACGACTCGATAAATCGAGCAATTATTTTGAAACAAGTGAGTCTTTAAAACAAAATTACTAAAAATATCTTAGGTTCCTAGCATGGCTATAGAAATAAAATTAAGTTGACTGCCAAGCTACCCAGGGACTCGGCAGGTCTGGGATGGTGTGGTAGTCCAGTTCCTGAGAACAACTCCCTTCTCCATAGTTTGAATAGTGAGGCCTTCTTCCTCTTCCTTCTCCTCCTCAATTATTTCACTGCAATCCATGTCTTCGTCTTCTAGGAACAGATTCCTCATCCCAGCTAATGCTTCTTCTTCTGTAGTTCCCCATATTTTATCAGCTTGGTGAAAAGTCTAGCCCAGATGTGGCACTTGTTGCTCGAGAGAGTAATAATGTCCAAACCATAGAGGCGACCAGTCATCATAATCTTTCCATGTATACTGGTATTCGAGCCCGAAGGTAGTACCATGACGTTTTAGATGTATTGGTTTTGTGATGCCTTGGAGATTCTTCCCAAGACCTTTTTCTGGTTCATATCTAGACCATGCTAGTGTGATTTTTATTTTGTTACTCCACCATTTGTCTTTCTCAATGGCATTGACACGTTCGATATGCTAATAGGTTTCCACACCTAGCCTTCTACTGTTCCCGATAACCGAGATAGGTTGACTGGTGTAAATGGGGTTACTCCCGTCCATAGGAATGATCACCTCCTGATGGTTCCATTCGAACATCATAGCTTGGTGTAGTGTGGAAGCCACAGCCCTAGCGACATGTATCCATGGTCGGCCCAACAGAATACTATATGAAGCTGATAAGTCAAGCACTTGGAATTTAACGTCGAACCAAGTTGTCCCCATCTGCAAACAAGGATTAATCTCCCCAATCGTGGCCCTTTGACACCCATCAAAGGATTTTACATTCATGTTTCCTGCCTATATTTTATGGAAACCATTGGCCAATCTTTTTAGAGTATCCAACGGACAAATGTTGAGGCTTAAACCTCCGTCGATTAGAACTCTGGCAATGAATTTGTCTTTAAAATGTACTATGATATGAAATGCTCGGTTATGATTAAACCCTTCAGGCGGCATTTCATCCTCGTGGAAGGTTATCTTATGACATTCCAGCATCTGCCCTACCATGTTAGCCATCTCTCAGGAGATAATACTGTTTGGTACGTAAGATTCACTTAACACCTTCATCAAAGCATTCTTGTGCGCATATGAATTTTGTAACTATGATAAGATAGATATCTGAGTTGGGGTTTCATTCAAATGATCAATGACGGAGTATTCCCTTAACTGTACTTTCCTCCAAAGGTCATCTAGTCCTTTTTCAATGATAGGCTACTTGGTAATGGCATCATTACTTGGTCCTCCCAAGTTTTCAGGTGCATAGATTCTTTGGGTCCTAGTCATTCCTTGTGTAGCATCAGATTCTTCCATCTTTGCCTTTCTTTTTCACCTAGCTTCAGCAATGTAATCCCAGGTTATTGATTTTGAATCGAAAAGAGGTGTGGTTGATATTGTCACTATGAAAGGTGTGGCCACTTCTACTTCAAATGGAATAGGGGTGGCCGCGGGTGGATCTACCTCTACTTCAAATGGAATCGATGCAACCACCTCAACCTCGACTGGTGGCTGAGTCTGTACTACAATAGGAGTAAGTGTGACTGTGGGTTAAAAGTTATCGCCTTCTCTAATAAGCCTTATTGACCCCTCGGGATCCCATTCTTCATTCATGTCTATCACATGTATTCCACCACCACTATGATCCGGGAGAGAATTGTTGCGGACATTGGGTGCAGCTTCTTTCGCCTATATGACCTTGTTGTCAATCAGTGTCAAAATTTTATCTTCTAATGATTGGCACTCATCAATAGTGTGCACCTTCATACCGGAATGCACAGTTTTTGTTTGGGTTGACCCATTAGGATGGGTTCTCCACTGCCACAGCGAGAATAGGAGTGATGTAACCAGCGGCTTTTAACCTTTTATATAGTTGGTCAATGGGTTTTGCAATAGCGGTGTATTGTCTAGGTAGTTTGCGGTCAAAATTTGGTCGTGGTCTTTGATAATTTTGGCGAGTTAGAGGAGACTGGAAATGAGATGGATAGGAATTATAGGTGTGATAGACAGTGGCTAGTTGGGGATATATGGGAGATGAGGGTTGATATATAGGTGCAGGTATTTGGTATATGATTGGAGTTGTTTTTTATGTTAGTGGAGATTTTTGACCTTGAGCTACAATTACTGCCCCCACGTCTTTATTTTTTGATATAACACCTGATTGTTATACTTTGTTTGTGGCCTGTAGAGCCTCAAAGTTTGTTATCATCGATTTTTGATGCCTTCTTCGATCCTTTCACCAAGTTTGATGATATCAAGAATTTATGGTTTTCAATAACTATCAACCTTACATAGTATTACTGATCATATGCTCTGACGAAGAATTTGTTCATATATTCTTTGTCCAAAGCTGGCCTGACTTTGGCTGCTTCTAACCTTCAACGAGTAGTATACTCACGGAAAGTCTCGGTGGCCTTCTTCTTAAGGTTCTGAATGTAGCAAGCATCTGGTGCATTTTTTGTATTAAACCTGAATCAGTCCATGAAATCAAATGTGATACTCACCCAGTTGAACCATTTCTTAGGATCTGGGCTGATATACCAAAACAAAGCGTCTCCTGTAAGACTTCTCATAAAAAGTTTCGTCCGAATTTTTTCATCCTTTCTTACCCCGACAAGCTTGTCACAATAGGTCTTTAGATTAACCATGGGATCACCTATACTGTCAAACATCTCGAACTTGAGAGGTTTGTAACCCTCTGGCAATTCTACATCCGGCTGTATGCATAGGTCTTCATAATTCAAACCCTCTATCCCTTTTCCTCCTTCGATACCCTGAACTCGGCTTGTTAATTTTTTGAGTTCCTCATCGATGTTCTTGATGAGCAGGTACTTCTTAGTGGACTCTGGCATATAGGAGGTTGGTTGAGTAGAGTGTGGTATGATTTCCACATATATAGGATTGTTTTGGTGAGTGCCAAGAACCCGGGTGTAGTGATGGTCATTGGTTGAGTTTTGTGGATCGGAAATGGGTTGTGGTATGTTCTGGGGAGTGTGATAAGTAGTGGTTGGTGGGTACTAGACTAGTTGATGGTGGTGTTGTGGTGGAGTTGGTATCGGTAAGGGATTGAGACTTTGAGGTGGAGTTGCATATTGATGAAATGCAGAACGGTTTTGTGTATGTTGGTTCGCTGTATTTTAGGGAGGCGCAGGGTTTTTGGTATTTTTTTAGTTGACATCAGGGACGTTCAAGGTGAGGGATAGGTTGTCTAAGTTGCAGACCTACTCAAGTTCTCCCTGTAGCTCTTGTATCTTTTGTTCCAACCGTAAAACAAAATCATTTGGTGCCGCAATACTCCGACCATCTGAAGTTTATACATTCTCTACATTTTCCTTTCGAATAACACTCAAGTCATCCATTTTATATTTCCCTTTGCTCTTTGTATTACTCAGAGGAAGAGGGGTGGAGGGCCTCTAGATCTGGTGTGATACGCTTATGATGCCAGTATGTGCGAACCAACCTTAGGGGATGGGAATAATAAATAATAAAGAAAACAAAAGGTCATCAAGTCAGTACGAATTCTAAAATTTTTGTAGTATTTAAACACGTATTGCAAGAATTTAAATTCATTTCCCAATTTGGGAGCCTCGTTGGGCCCGAGGTAGCCTAGCGACAAATAGATTTGGAGAAATTTTGTGCCAATAATTGCCTCATTTCATTAATGTAAAAATAAACGACCCAAAATGACACTAAATAATGTTACTAATGGAACTTGGCCTTATAAAATTTAAAAGAAAAGCAAGTAACCTAATCTACTTAGTCCCACAAGGACCCTCTCTAGACTAGATGTTGTTGTCGATAAGCTCTCCCAACTCGTGCAGGTTCAGCAGTAAGAATGCCCTTTCTAAATGCCCTCCTTCGTGTTCCTCAGTGTTCTGGCAGTAGGTGACCCTCTTTCTTATCTTCCCCTCCAATTCCATTAAACTGTACTCCAGATATTCCAGCCTTTTGCTAGATTTAACAGCCCTTTCCTTCCATTAATTAATCATTTCAATATCGCCTTATGTTTTTCCATATGATCAACTTTAGACTCTCGAACTCTTTTGCGCAACTTGTTATACTTCACCTTTGGCAAACTCATCTATGTCCCTGCTTCCTGCACCAACCCTTGGCTCGAAGATTCCTGAGAGATTATTATCCATCCATGAGGGGTAAAAGTATGAAGGGCCCGCATGATATCGGTCTGGCTCAATGGTATCTTTCTCCACAATAATCTTCAAAGTCCACATATATTGTACTTTATTCTTATATGGGATGGCGTGACCCTGGAAATCACCTATGAAGTGACACATTTTAGTGACTCGTGGTATGACCTATCTCCTGCCTATCTCATAACCCTGAGGGGAGCATAAGGGTATATCCCCCTTAACCCATTCAACACCAAATGTGGGATGTCTCTGGATCGGATGATGAACTCGTCGGTGGGGAACCACTCGAACATCCACTAAACCTGGTCCTCAGTTAACTTGTTGAAGAACTGCACCCATCCTATAGCATGCTTAGGTTGAGCGAAAATATTCGGTGATGGAAGGCTTTGTGGTCATTCCACGGACTTTGAAGAAACTTTTTGCAGTATTGACCCCTTTGGAGATGTTCTAACAAACAAACTTATTACAACAAATTGCAACCCTCAAAGAATCTGGACCCCTTCTGACAGCATTCCAAGGCCCCGTCCATATCTACAACGATCATAGGGACAATAGTACATGTGTGTCCCTCGATCCCGCCCATCAAAGATTTTGCCACCATGGCCAGCTTGGTATGGATTTTTATTCCCTTGGATTGGGAATACCAGCATGCCCAAGAAATACATAATGAACACGAAGACCCTACAATTAACCCAGCCCAAAGAGGTGATTCAGAACTTATCATCAAAAATACGGTAAGAGTTACTGTGACCGTATCTTTCATATAGGAAGTTAGAAGGTATGTGGGAGTTCTTCTGGCACTCCAAATCATCATTTTTCTTCAGCCCCATAATCTTAAGGAACCCTTTAGTGGTGCAATTTTTCGGTTCTAATAGACCAGGTCTATCCCAAGGCAGCCTAGCAAATCCTCTTATTTCTTCTAGAAGGGAAGTCATTTCTATGTCCTCAAAGTGGAACACGGCCATTTCCTTGTCCCAAAACAGAGTGACAACCTCGATCACCATTTTGTTTGGTTGAAGATCCAACAGTGAAGGAAAATTCCCTAAGAATTGTTTCACATCAGATTTTGGTCACTTGAGGGAATATACCTCCACCAATCTATCAAAAGTGGAGGTATGCTACCGACCATACCGAATCTGGGGACTTCGTGCCTCATTTTTTGCAAAACAAAAGATGGATAAGCCATTTCCCCCTCCAGGTTCGCCTATTTATACAATAATGATTCGCATATTGGCATTTATTTCTCCAAAATTAATGCACACAATTGTAGTTGCATCCGTTGGGATTATGGAAAACCCGATGGAATTTTGGATGAGGCTTGTCTTAAAGGGTTATTATGCGGACAACATATTAACCCGACTAGATTTGACCACGATGCATGCACAATTAATCAAAGTAAGGTTTCTACAGAGGTCTAGACTGGGACTCTCAAGCGGACAACTTAATGGGAAAAGGCACAGAACCGTCGAACGCACCACTGATCGACTATTTTTACCGCAAACACGCCTTTCCGAATTTAAAAGGGTGATTTATAGGAAGAGAGCAAACACTCATCAAGCGCTGCTATAGTATTGATTATGCACGAGTGGAATATGATATTGAGCATGATTTATGCAACCAAAATAGCATATTGTCAAGTAATTTCATGTTCAAAAATGATAAATGCAATATTTAAATAATTAAAAGATAGTTAGGGAAAAAGAAAACAAAGAGACAAGTCAGTTTCAGGAAATAAAGGAAATCATAAATGCTTGAAAATAAGACGTTAAATCCAAATAAAGGGGGAGCATGCACGGGATAAGGCATGCTTAAGTCTAATTCACAAAAACTAAGTTCATTATGATAAGAGCCTAAATATCCCCAGCAAAGTCTCCTTGTTGTCATGCCCCCTTTTTCCTTCGCGGAGTGCGGGCTTCAACGTTCATTAGGAGCAACTCATTTACTTTCGGGAATTGGGTATCTGAAGAGTCCCCACCTAACGAGTTAAAGTTCTTAGGAAATGTAGAGCAATTGACTCATGTAGTCAGTTTGCATTATCAAAGATTAGGGTAAGGGCTCAAAATAATCTTGAGGGAATGGTATTAGGCACCCCTCACGGTCCACAATGGTGGGTCCCGAGCGAACTTAGTTATGTGAATTAGTCATTTAACAAGTAAGTGGTCTAAGCACACATTTGCAAATAAGGTAGTTTACACAGCCTAAACACATATACAATCATGAAAGTTTAGATTGTCTAAGATACGTAAATTAAAGAGGGTTGAACAGTCCAAGCATACATACATAAACCAAGAAATTTTAGGCAATCTAAGCACACACATATGAATTGGGGAAGGGAAGTACCAAGTTGATTAGCCTATAGGATCAATCTGTACAATGCCCGATAATCCTCCTCAACTAGAGGGGCTACGCGTGACATTAGCGCGTAGGTCATCATAGGGGCTTAGTAGTTATATAAGTGAGTTTAATTAACAAACTCTAAACGTGTTTTACCCATCCCTTCCTTGTGGCCCCAGAGGCATTTAGGACCTCTATACTTAGGTGGTTCTTGACACTCCTAAAGTATTTAAAAGGTAAAATCTAACCGACAATAAAAAACACATAGGATTGTCACATAAGGAAATAATTAGGGGCTCATGTTTGCCTTCGCACATAATCAGATACATAGCACGTCTCAAACAACTGATTTTTAAGACATTCAGAAAGCCTTAGAACATGATATCAAGTTGAACATCGTGGATACAAGATGTGCTACATTTTTGTTTAAAAGCAAAGAAGTATAACCCTAGTCAGCTTGCCTATTGATTTTATAGCCTCTTAAACCTGGACAATTTCACACATAAATAGAACCCGATTTCACAGTTATAAGACCATTAATTTACCTAAGGCTTGCCTATGTGTGGGTATATTTGCTATCATAATTCTGGGAATTGGATAAGACGACTTGAAGTCATTCAATACTACAGGCGTACTGAATTAGGTGATTAATGTTACAGAACTGATTTTCATATTTATACTAGAACATGATATCTATGTGTTTGACTATTTTAAAACCTTCTTATTCATTTAAGCGACGTAGGTACGATTTGGAGAAAATGCATATAGAGTCCTAAGGCAGTATTTCTAATACACATTGAGATATGGTCATTTTCTTAAGCATGATTACAGTAATAACTTAATGATAGGGTTTCTAGGTGACTATGAATTTAGGCAGAATCAGAAATGAATGATGACTATAACATGTTTCCTAATATGGAAAGCAGTAAACATGATTATCATAAGGCAGAATATCTAATGCACAGGGTTATGAATGGTTTTTAATACAAATAGGCATAGCAAACCTAAAGGCATGACATCTATTGCAGAATGTAAACACAATAAAACCTAGAGCATGATTTCTACTGCGAATCAACATATATAAACCTAAAAGCATGATTTCTACCCGATTTCACCGCAAAAATCATATATGAACCCTATTTTTTTACTAATTACCCCAATATATGTTTTATAAAGAATGTTATTACAGATCAGGATCAAATGATATAAATAAATGAAACTATACTATATGTAGCCTAAATCAGGACCTAAGTAAACCTAGGAATGCCAGGCCTTCAATACACTCTCAGAAGCCAAAGATCTCATAGCCAAAAGTGTATGTCTTGGTATTTCAGATTTCTCTAAGGATCTCAAGGATCCTGGGCAGTGCTCGCACTAAGACCTCTCATAGGGATTGGTTATTTGGAGTGTGGAAAGGCCAACTCAGGTATGCCAGAGTTCAAAGAGATCTCAAGGATCCCTAAGCAGTACACACACCAAAGGGGCAGAACTTAATAGTCTAAGAGTAGGGTGAGAGTTCTTGAAATAATGTTGAAAGACTTAGTAAAACAGTTAGAAGTCAAAAGATTCAGAAATAGTTTTAAAGACATTAGGGGTGACCAGTTTTATGAAGAATGCTAGGAGTAGAAGTAGCAGTTTTGAAATCATTATTTGAGGAAAGTATACGTAGCAAACAAACCAATTAATCATAGAATACCCAGATTTACTTGACAAGCAGACATACAAACAAGGGGTGAATGGATTGGGAACGTATAGGGCTAAAACTACATAAACAAAGAAACATCTTATACAACAAATGTACAAAATAGCTAGGAGTCTACTGAACAAATCAGTCGTGGTAACAGATAGCTCAAATATAGGAAAAGAATGCAGCAGGACCAGGTTAAAGATATGAGTTTGTTGAACAAAATTTGGCATTCAATTAGGGCCAACAGAATGCACTAACATAACCATACCAATTAAGGGAGGGGTAATGGAACTAACTAAACATGATGGACAAATAAAAAAGAACTAAATAAAGTCAGTCATGCTGATTACACATAAGGCAGAATTTAGCCATGCTTAATAACAGCAAACAGAGAAACAAATTGAATTATACAGGAGCAATCATAGAAGTATGGGCATAGAACACATAAAGTTGAGTTTCAGAATCTAATTGGAGACGAACCAGTTAAAGAAGGGAAATACATAATGTAAAGACATGTACAACTCCACTATCTAGCCATGGCTTTCAGCCGGCTAGACTAACAGTCAGCACAAGTAGAAGAGAAAGAAGAGAGAGTTTGAATGTATGTGTGTGTATTATGAACGGTGTGTGCATGTGTTCAATGGAGCAGAATGATAGTGCTTATACAGTAGTTCAAGAGTAGAGCCAAAATAAGGTAAAGGAATCAACATTCAGTCAAATAAGGAATTTATATGATCACAAAATCCAATTACAAAAAAGAGTTCAGAATAGACTCCTTAATTAGGTGTAATTGATCAAACGGTAATAATAGAGGTCTACTTAAGGAAAGAGTCTCAATCATACCATATAAAGGAATCATTAAGAATCCCTGAACCATACGGATAGTTTACTAAGGCAAGACAGGTAAATATTGTGAATAAGGTAAAGGAAGTAACAAAATAATTAATCAATGCTTGAGTGGGGATAGGAAATTAGGGAATTATATGATAGATAACTCTAATTGAACCTCAAATAAGGCAATAAGTAGGTTTAATAGTCAGTTAGGGTTAGAGCCCATAAATCAAGCAATCAGTCACATGAATAAGGCAATCATAGATAGTTAAAGACCAATCATAGGTCAGTTAATCCATAAATAGGCAAGAGATGTAAATTAAGAGCCTCGGGATTAAGGGAAACAAACAGAAATCAGTAAATTACTTTAGTAAACAAATGAAACCTGAGATAATTAGGCTAATCAGTTTATATATCCTAACAATAATGGACAAGAAGTTGAAATCAAACAATGAATAGTCAGTCAATGGACCCAGAAACATAATCATGTGAGAAAGATTAAACAAAACATGAGGATCTCAGAAAAAGTTTTGCAAAAACAGAAGAAGCAGAAAAACCCTAATTTGAAAACACTTAAGTTTGATTGTCAGTATTAAATCAAAGGGTCGTTAAAGAAACAGCCATGGAAACCTGAAATAATTAAAAATAGGCATGGATTCGGACAACAAATAACAAAAAAAACAGAAATCGTAGAATAACATAGTGTTGAAATTGATTAACAGTAAAGGAAGTAAGAGAACCTTTAATGAAAATTAGTGAAAAACTCATAATCTCTCTAGATCTACAAAGACTTGAACCAATACAAGTCGAAATATTGGGTTTTTGAAGAATAAAGGAAAGGGTAAAGAAATCTGGTCTTGAACAAGAGATTTGAACCATAAAAAATCTATAGAAAAGCACTCACAGACCATCGATGGACTCTTAGAGGGTCTTGAACAAGATCTGGGCTAGATCTCTTCGATATCTTTCCATGAAATCAAAAAAACGATCAACCAGGAGACGTAGGAGACAAGCAGGGGTCTTAAACACCCATGGAAATCCATGGATCGAGTGAGGATCGGAGGGATTAGGACTGCTTTTGGGTGGCGGTGGCTAGGGTTAGGTTTGGGTCTCAGAGAGAGTTTGAGAGACGACGGAACGAATGGCAGCGGAGTATGGTGAGAAAATGAATTAGGTTAGGGGGGTCGTTTGGAATTAAAAAAGGAAGTTTGATCGTGGACCGTTGATGTATAAGATCAATGGACATGATTTAATGGGATTATTGGGTCTGGTAGGCAGACTGGGCCAAAGGGGTTTGGGCTAATTTTAAAAAAGGGTTTTGGGCTAGTTTTAAAGAGGTCTGGTCTGAAATAAAAAGGGCTATTTATTAAATACACAAGTAATTCAATGAAAGTTATTTTATAAAATAATTAACAATGAGAAAAATTAATTTTCATGCACAGAAGTACTTTAAAATAATTATTCAATATTTTAAAAATACAATGGACCAATTTCTGTTAAAATAATGCAGTGATGTATGTATGAGATATAATTACAATAGTATTGTAATTATAAAGAAAAAGTGTAAGTCTGGCTATTTGTAAAATAATTTGAACTTAATATGGATATGAATAGCAAAATTGAATCAATGGAATGTTATAGAGCCATTTGCAATGCAATTTTGTAATTACTTATATAAACAAAATACTAGAGCAAATTAATTTAAAAATATAGAAATCATGAAAAAATATCAATTAATGCTAATGCATAGTATTGAAGGTATATATGCACTTTAAAATATATAGGAAAAACTTGGGTATCAATAGTTCATAGGTACATATTTCATAACATCACCAGCCTCTCAGGGCATCCCATTATATCATCTTGGGCACTGTGAGCAAAATCATCAACGTATACCAGCTGATCAGGTGGTGGTGCGTAAATAACATCATAACCTTTCCCATATCTCATGTACATATATATACATACATATATACGCATGTATAATGTCATCTGATCATGGGTCAATGAACATGAATGCAATGTATAAAAAGTACATTAGTAAAATCTTTCGGGATGTCATAAGACCATTTTTCCTTTGAGTAATATCATAAAGTAAACTCTTTTAAACTTTCATATTTTTCTGTGACCCATGAGCAGATGATAAAATGTTATGACACATGGAAATTCAAGAACATAGATATCTCTAATACTTCTATGAATATAGTCATTTATGAAATTTGTGCATTTGCTCGTTTCGTTTGTGTGGTATAGATCACGCCAAAAGAAAGAAAAGATAGACTTAACATACCTGGAGTAAGAAAAACCCCATATAATTGTTTAACCAAAAATAGAATTTCGGTTAAAGCTACAAATTAAGAGAAAAATCGGGTTACTGATAATCAGATGACGAAAAGAATAAGAGACTTTTGAGAATAATAAAGCAGTAAATAAGTTTGTATTTCAGTGTAATATCAATGATATTCCGTGTCCTTACAAATGCTGAAACCTCCTCCTTTTATAGTTGATTTTTCTAGGAAAATGTGTAATGCCTTAGCCTTAATGAGGAAATTATGAGCATTAAATGACATTAAATGAAACGTTACACAATCATTCCTATTCAATACTGATTCGCTAACGTATTTGACATTTAATACTGAATTTGGACTCCTTTATGTCATCAGATTCATATCTTCAATTCCTTCTAATCTCCTGGCTTTAAATAAGTTAAATAGATACGAGACTCGTATCATTTGAATAGCATCTCGTACCTATTTAACTTTCTTCTCTTCGTATATGTGGTCGCTCGTGCCTCTTAACTGATCATCATGTTTTGACCATTTGACCAGTCCACGTGTCATGCCACGTCATATTCAATATAAATTCAGTTTTTTCCCAATACAGATAGTCCCCCCACTTTCCATTTATTTATCAATTAAATATTTGGGAAGTGGATCTTCATTAAAAAGGGAATTTTTGCCATAATTAATGCTATGACAGTGTTGACGCTTCAATTGTCTCTTCTATTTAATGCATCGTATATGTGTCACCTTTTCATTAGTTCTGCGATTTTGTAGCCTTTTTCTAAGGCTTTTTCAACTCCACTATTCACGAATTGACAGTTGCCTTTATTAAGCTTTCCATCATTACACTTCTTAATTCTTGACGGTTGAGTTTATATATAAACTTAACCCTTTTTCCTTTGTCTTCTTCTTCACAAGCTTTTTATCAAATTTCTCACTATTTACTCTTGTTCACTTCTTCTTTAATTCATATCTTCTTTCTATGTCGTCTTTGAATCCCAACCCTAAGAGAGTCCCAATTCTTGATAGTTTCCCCAATGCTCCTGTAAAACACAGAAGAGGTAGAGGAGGTATGCTTCGTAGCATAGGGTCAGTTCGTGGTGGTACCTCTGGTTCCATCACTCCGTCTTCTAGTTCCCGCACGATTTCTAGAGGTTCCCTTTCTAATAGATCCTCTTCTAAAGGCAAAGAATCTTCTGAGTCTATTCAAGAACCTCTGGTTGAAGAAATATTGCCAACTGACTTATTCTTCGAACATGACAAAGAATCCCTTCGTGACCAAGTAATTAAATTAGAGAGAGCTAACAAATACCCCTCTTTAATTATTGAACCTTTGATTCATAATGTTCGAAGAGATTGTCGCTTGAGAGATGACCTCCATATAGTTATTCCTAACCCACACCAAACAATATCTTCTTATAGGGTTGGTTTTTCTTTTGTTTATACTTATCCCTTTACTTTGGGATTTATTCCTACTATTGACCCAGTCATACTCGATTTCTCTCGTTTTTTCAAAATTTGTTTAGCTCAAATTGGCCCCATCGTATGGAGAGCAGTAGGTTGTTTGAGGTATGTGTCGGCCAAGGCTGATGTTGATTTCACTTTCCCTCATCTAATTCATCTTTATTGAGGGTTTCGAAAGTGGTGAATTAGGTCCGGTATTAGATTAAATTCCCCTCTCATCCTCTATTCCTATTCCTTCTGTTCCTCCTTTGGTTTCAAGTGCTTCCTTACCCAATTTGTCTATTCCTACCTCGACTACTTCGACTCCTATTATTTTCACCTCTTCTACCGTTCCTCCTTCTACAGTTCCCCCTTCCTCTGTTCAACATGCAGAGGAGAGTTCCAGTAGTAGAAGTATGGCTATGAGGAGTGTAACACTTGAGGTTCGTGCTAATAACAGTCTCTTAAGGAAGTCTGGTGGGGCAGATGTCTGGCTTGAACCCTTAATTGGAGATATTGAGAAAAAGGAGATGGACAGTCACAGTTGTCTAACTTTGATGAATGACATAGTTCATTGTACATTGAAGGTATTCTCCCTTTACTTTTTTAATAAGTTTTTTCTTTTATTTCTCACTTTCATGAGTTGTTTTTGTAGGCTAACCTCATTGGTACGGAATTGATGGGGAGAATTTCTCTTTTAGAAAAGAAAGCTCGTGAGTCTGATCAGAATTTTCTCGAGGATGAGAGGATAGCCAGAGAAGCCCAGCTGGAGGCAACCAATTAGAAAGAACAATTTAAAAATGCTCAAGAAAAGATAAAAGAATTGCAAGAGAGCAACCGTGACCTGGAACAGCAAAAGCAAATTCTGACTTCTGAATTAGCGGGGGCCAAGTCTTCTTCTAGTAAAGCTGGGAAGGATAAAGAGTGCCTTGAATGTTCTTTTTCAGAATAACTATCAAAGTCATGTGAAGAAATTAGGGAACCTAAGGTACTGTTGAGCAAGAAAGAAGAGTACGGGGGAGAGCTAGTTCAAAACTAGTCTCAGGCTCAGGCTGACTTGCAAACCTCCTCTGATAAGGTTCGTGCGTTAGAGAATTCTCGTGCCTCCCTTGAAGCTACCATTGATTCCACTTTAGCTGAAAATCATGTGTTAAAGAATGATCTTGCTATGTGGGAAAGGGATTATGAGCTTCTTGAGGAGAATTTTAACACAGAGGTGAGCTGGGCCTTTTTAAACTCTTGTCGTGATGCTTTAACTGAGGCCAGTCAAGAAAACTTTGATTTAGAATCGGAATTGGAAAAGTTTTTGAAAACCATTGAAATGACTCAACAACCTCTTGACTTTCCTTCTCCGGTAGATGAAGTTCCCGTAGCTGAAGAACCTTTAAATGAAGGAGTCGCTTCTATGGCTGTTGAAGTTGAAAATATTGCAATTCCAGCTCCCGAGGGTGAAACTTCAATGATACAGTCCACGGAAGCTGAAGCTCCCGTGACTCTTGCTTTCCTCGATGATCTTAACACTTCAAGCCCAACTGTTGCTGCCTCCTCAGAAATTGCTACCGTGCCTATGGCTTCTTCTGCAAGTGAGGTTGATATTGCAACTTCAGTGTTTCCAACCCCTTCAGTGACAAGTTGAATATGCTTTGGACTTTAGTGTTTTTTTTTTTTGATTGGTGGTTTTATCCCTTGGCATTTTTAAGGGATTTTTTGTTGAAGTCCCCAGTTACCATAATGGGGCACTTGTAAAAATATTTTGCTTGACTAAGTTTTAGTTAGTCATTTTTAATTGTGTTAAGAAGTTTTCTTGGTACATCAATATGTTCTATTCTTGCCTTTTTCTTATCTATTTAGGACTTATAGAATAGTTTAGCATTTTTATCCTTAGAAATGCTTTATGATTCTTCTCATGGATTATTAACATGAGGTTTATAAAAGAGGGCCCTTTTTATATATCGACACTTAATGAAGAAGACGTCTCAACTTCATAATGGTGTTATAATACGACGAAAGAAATAGGAATACACATGTTTTATATGAAATAACTTTGATAAGTTTTTATTCATGAACTTGAACAAGCTATTAAAGTACATCTATAACTTTCTCGTAACTATTTTTCTTGTAACAGATTTTTACAAAATAAATATAATTCAGACAAGGTTTTCCCTTATAACCCGTTTCAGTATATACTCATGACCCTATCTTCATGTATTATGAAGGGTTTGAGAGGTGACTCTATTGTTCTCATGAGTTTGAGAGGTGACTCTGTTGTTCTCATGGGAAAGAATACTATGATGTATGCTTATGATGGGATTCCATAACTCCTGCTTGACACTTGTCTCTTTGTAGTTTGATTTACGCATCTGTTTTCCGCACGTATCTATTCTGTGTATAATATACAGTCCCCCAAGTGTTTGAGCGGTGAAGTATGAAGCCTCGAGCACTTGTTTTGTTTCTCTCAATTTGGTCCTTTTCCTAAAATAGAAAAATATACGGGACTCGGAGGTGCGATTAGAGATGAAGACGGCCTAACCCGTGTGTATTTCCATCAGATTAGTAGTAACCCTGGGCTAGGAATTTAAGAATATTCCATTTTGCCGTGCGAGTCGTGATTCATCATTTGGCACGAGTTAGGGTTTTTTCCTAGCATCTAAAATCGTTAGTAAAATTGTTAATAATTAAAAAATGAATTTTAACATAGCGCTACCTGACCGTGGATACTTTTTTCAAAAGTAGTATCTTTTTAGGTGGACAGCATTCCAATGTGAAGGTAGCAGCTTTCCATCCATTGTCTCCAACTCGTATGCTCCTTTTCCTGCAATGTCACAAACTCTGTAGGGTCCTTCCCACGTTGGACTCAGCTTTCTTGAATTAGAAGCCTTTGAAGATTGGAACACCTTTTTAAGCACGAAGTCCCCAATTTTAAAGAATCTGAGGTGTGCTTTCCTGTTATAATATCGTTCAATTACTTGCTTTTGTGCCGCCATTCATATTAGTGCAGCTTCTCTTCTTCCCTCTAACAAATCAAGATTCAGCCGCATCTCTTCATCATTTGATTCCTCCGTTGCTTGAACGTACCGTGTGCTTGGTTCTCCTATTTCTACTAGAATTAATGCCTCCGCACCATAAGCCATTGAAAATGGGGTTTCTCCCGTGCTTGTTTTTGTTGTTGTACGATAAGCCCATAATGCCCCAGGTAATACCTCGGGCCAATTACCTTTTGAATCATGTAACCTTTTATTCAAGTTGTTGATGATAACCTTATTTGTGGATTCCGCTTGTCCATTACCCACTGGATGGTATGGTGTAGATGTTATCCTTTTAATCTGCCAACTTTGAAAAAATTCTGTGATTTGGGCTCCTATGAATTGCGGTCCATTATCACACATGATTTCCTTTAGTACCCCAAAACGGCATATTATATTTCTCCAAATAAAGTCTTTAACTTCTTTCTCTCGCACTGTTTAAATGCCCCTTCTTCTACCCATTTAGTGAAGTAATCTGTAAGTACAAGTAGAAACTTTACCTGACCTTTTGCTTGTGGTAATGGACCTACGATATCCATTCCCTATTTCATAAAGGGCCATAGAGCTATGACAGTATAGAGTAACTCAGCTAGTCTATGCATATTATTGTCGTATCTTTGACATTTATCACATTTAGACACGAAATCGTTAGCTTCCTCGTCCATCTTGGGCCAATAATATCCTGCTCGAATCAGTGTTTTTACTAGCGACCTGCCACCTGCGTGATTTTCGCAATGTCCTTCATGAATTTCCCTCATCACATATTCTATTTGAGAAGGTCCGAGACACCTTGCTAATGGTCAACCGAACATCTTTCGATAAATATTCCCTTGATGCAAACAATAACGAGCAGCTTTCTTGCGAAGTGCATGAGCCTTTGTTTTGTCAATAGGGACGGTTCCATGCTGTAAAAAAACAACAATTTCGTTCTCCAATACCATGTTAAATGATTAAAATTTACCTGATTCTTGTCAGGTTCGAGAACGGAATGAAATAAATGTACGACTGAAGCATTTGCGTCGTTTGCTACGTCCGCTGCAAACGCGAGGTTAGCTAAAGCATCTGCTTCCGCATTCTCATCTCTTGGGATCTGCATTACCTTCCAAGTTTGGAATTGTTTTATTAGTTCCCGTACCTTTTCAAGATATTCTTGCATTCGAGTTTCCCTGGCTGTATAAGTCCCCAACATTTGATTAACCACGAGTTGAGAATCACTCTTGATTATAATCTGTGTTATGCCAAGTTCCCGTGCCAGTTCTAAACCTGCAATTACAGCCTCATACTCTGCTTCATTGTTAGTTATAGAATGACATTTTATAGCCTGTCTAATAGTTTCACCT